>VOPJ01011701.1:0-42002 GCA_014673585.1 Semibalanus balanoides
GTTTATGCTACGGAATATCGCGCTTTGTGTTCGTTTTTCCGAAGAATTTGTTTTTGTTTTTGCTTCCATTTTTTACCGAAAAAAGTGTTTTTTGTCCCAAAAATGAATTTTTAGCTCAAATACCAAAATGAGGCGACCGGCCCAGATCCGAGCAGAAAAAATGGGGTGCCTTTTTGCCACAAAAAATGCCCCCCACGGAGAGAGTCTGGATCAACCAGTGCTTGCCCCCCCATGCCAAAATCAAATCCGCCGCCACTGACGGCATACAATAACTGCTGACGGCGATTGGCATCAGACGCAAGGTTTTGGCGAGTGGACGTGCCATCTCAACTCCTATTAAATGACTAAAACATTAGTTTTTAACCATCATGCACAAGAAGGATTACACAGATTACATGGTTATTGATCGGCCATCTGTGGCATACCGCGGCATTCACTAAACGTGATAAATTGTACGACCTTCTCCCTAAGCGAGCCTATACCCCAACACTCCTGTCTTGCACCGTACTCACCAGGACAAGAGAACGGACCGTTCACAACGAACATCCCTGGAAAGTTATCGCTACCAACTGCTCACGTCTGTGCCACACTCTCCACAGCTGCATCCCCGACACTAACCTTCTGACCCGAGCACCACCTGGTGCAGGTCGGGTCCAGCCGAGAGCCGCGGCGCCTCGTTCCCCCTCTCCAGCACGCCGCGGGGCGTCACAAGCCGCACGTGCACCAGCAGGTCCTCAATGTTGCCGTACGTGTTCTTCTTCATCCCGGAGGCGCGCGTCGCCACCCAACCCCCCAGGCTGCCGCAGAGGCAGAGGAGGTGACGGTCAGACGACCGGCAACAGTATTCAGAAGTGTCCACAGTCTACATTATGGAATGTCAAACTTGAGCATAATCTACACCGAAGAGCGTAGCTGAACCAAGTAGCGTCTCAACGTAATTATCTGTCGAAATACGCGAAAAACGCAGTTGTGCCCCAACGGCCAATGTCTGGTACCTAGAGCTGTTCGCGCTGGATGGACCTGATTCGTCAACATTTCCTGAGGCCAAAAACAGCGAGTTTGCGTTTGTGTCGAACGGTCGACAGGCGACGGCCGTTGTTCCACCCACCTAGAGAACTCGTACGAGTCCGGCTCGTGGCCGCAGGTGAAGCCCTGCGCCTGCAGCGCGCGCTCCAGGTCCTGGCCAATGATGCCGGCCTCGCAGCGGGCCGTCAGGTTGGCCGGACAGACGGACAGCACGCGCGCCATCTGTGATGTGTCGACAGAAGCTACAGTGCGCCGCTCGGCCGCCGGGCGGAGCAGGCCGCCGGTGACGGAGGTGCCGCCTCCGTACGGGATCAGCGCCACGTCGTGTTCAGAGACCAGACGCACCAGCCGCTCCAACACCTGGGCAATGCGACTCTGTTCCAGGGGGGGGGGGGCGAAGGCAGGCCGGCGTCAGTGAAGAGCAATATGGAGACCAGGAGGGGCATCAGCAATGCTCAAAGCGACAATATGACTAAAGTAAAGGATATATTTAGCTGACTGCTTAGTTTTGGTTTCATAGTGACTGGAGACAACAACAAAAAACACGATACAAACAAAAGTCAAAAGTAAAACAATACATATTTTATACAGCACTATCATCGTGTGTCGTGTATAGCCACAATACTGTTGCATATCAGGTCAATCTGTCACTACCCTGCTGGGTGAGAGAGCCCGTTCACTGACCAGGCCAGACCACCACGTCGACCAGCGGCGGCATCTGTCCGCAGCGCAGCGCGAAGATCTCGTGCATCGTGTGTCCGTGGGAGCGCCAGAGCCGGTCATCACCGGCCACCGAGTGGCTGAGGCCAGCATCGGTCAGCGCGGCCAGAAACTCTGCAGACAAACACAGAGACACGAGACGTGAACGGCAACATGGACTCAGTCGAGACGCAAGATCTACCAGACGAGACACGGGAAGAGACGGGAGATGTCACCCACATCAGATCCAGCCAGATCAGAGGGGGGAAACATGTGCCGGACGCTCACACTGACTCTGTCACTGAGCAGTGCTGAGCTTCTCAGTTCTCTCTCACCCTAGCTGACTCACACGACAGGAGCGGGCAAAACCACCGCGCAGTATCACCGGAGTGGGCGCCACATAACCATTGAGTTGAGGCGCCCTTAAGCCCAAATCATCATCATCAGTATCACCGGAGAACCGGCCACCGGGGGCTGTACAGCATTAACATCTCGTCTGAGAAGGCCACTACTCGGAACTGAGTGCTTGTCTGTACTCTGTCGTCCAGCCAATAGTATTCAGAAGTGAGAGTGTCCGTTTTGTGTCCCAGTTTCCAGCCACCCCATCCTGTGTTTGGACGTGGTGACCCACCTGGTGTGACGCTGGGTGCCGGGTTCTCGTGTTCGCTTCCCATCCTGTGTGTGGAACGTGGTGACCCACCTGGTTTGACGCTGGGTGGCCGGGTTCTCGTGTTCGCTTCCCATCCTGTGTGTTGGACGTGGTGACCCACCTGGTGTGACGCTGGGTGCCGGGTACTCGTGTTCAGCCGGCTCCGGCACGGCTTGCTGTAGCAGTGCGGTGTCGATACCGAGCTCCGCCTGGACCCACTGGCGGAACAGGGGCAGCTCCTCACCGCCTCCTATCGGGTACCTGTCAGTGGCCAGCGACACATCAGGCAACGGCGGGGGGGGGGGCTACCGGTCGGCACGGTCACACAACGGGTACATGCCAACAATCAGGGGCACGTCCAGACGACAGTAGTACAGCTCTCAGCTGCCGTCACGCTGTGGGCTGATAACACTGCGCGTATGCCACTGAGCCAGAGACAAGTTTTCAAAGGTCATATTTTACCTGTTGTACACAGTTGATGTCGCATCCTTTAATTGGTAAGTATGCTTTGTGAAGCATTACCTGTTGCCAAGGAAGCCGAATTCTCCGTTGCTTTTCTTCACAAATTTGGAGTCTTTGTATCCCCAGCCGTTCCATTTTAAGAGTTCTTGCCTGAAAGGACAGTCCAAAGTGAGTCAGTTTCTTTAAATGCAGCAGCTAAACAATAGTTATAAGGAAATAAGAAGGAAATAGTACAAACTGTAGATATTCCAATGGCAAGTACATTGCCAAAACGTACACAATTTGAGCACAAAATTTGCAACTTTCAGCACCAATTCACCTATTAAAAGAGGCATTTGTCTTATACAAAATAAATGCTAATAAATACGCCAGGAGGCGGCCTAACAATGTTCGTAGTGTATCAAAAACCAATACAAGTGGGGTTACGTATGCATGCTCACCTGCGTTTTGGAAGAAAACTTTTGTTTTGATACGTCTGTTTCTGTTCCATTCTGAAACTGTCAGCACATTTATTAGCCACTTCATAACAAATCAGATAGTATAAATAGCACTTTGGACAATACAGCACAATATGGCTTCCACCTGTCACAACAACTTCAATCATCGCACTACACTCGTACCGTCAATGCGTGTGTGTATGTATGTGACTTGCTGCGATCTAACGAGTCATACATAGGCCATGTTCTGACCGTGTACATTCCCTGCGGGAATCCCTGGAATCCCCGGCGAGCATTTGGACTGCACTACTCTTGTTTGTTTGGTGATTGGGGTTTTAGGGCGCAACAACTGCTTGGTTATTTTGCGCTCATAACCAGGACTGCACTACTCTACCGCAGTTCGGCAAAGTACTTATACATTGATGTTCCTGTTAACTCTTTGCTTCGGGAATCAGTAGAAAACACTACCACCGATTCCCTGGAATCCCCGCGGGAACCAACGGTCAGAACACATCCATAGACGCCAGCTTCGCCAATCTTGCAGCGCAGAAAGCCCGTGAACCGCCAGCAATCTGACGTCACCACTACTGCGACCACGCTGCCACCTACCGACCTACCAGCTGAGGGAATCGGCGATCCAGCGGGCACGTCACCCCCCACTCAGTGCACCGTCACAACTGACCACACCAGTGCCTGCTACAGCTCTGATCGCCGGGCACCGTCACCACTGACTGCACCAGTGTCTGCTACAGCTCAGATCGCCGGGCACCAGTCACCACTGACTGCACCAGTGTCTGCTACAGCTCTGATCGCCGGGCACCAGCCGCACCACACGCGCGCTGGTTATCGCACTGAACCCCGGTGACGCCACACACGGCTGGGTCGACCCGGCCCCGCCGACCCCGCGTGGTCCGATCGCGCCTGATACGGCGTGTGTGCCACGAACGCCGCGGTGACGCGGGCACGATAAACATAACACACGGACGGCAGTACAGTGTACACACCGGCCACGGCGGCACACATGTGCTATGACCGTGACAGACCCGGTCACACTGCGCACACGAGAGCGGTTTCCACGCCGGTTCCGATAGACGGTGGCGCGGTGTGTTTACTGTCCATGTAGTGGCGATGGTTGATTGAACTAGTGCAGAGGCGCACAACGTACTGGGCGTGACCACGTGACGTAGGCAAAATACTGGGCCATGATTGGTGCTGACAAACGTACGGATGACAGATCGAACAGGGCCACCACCACCGGTCCCCGGGCCAGTGAGTGTTGGAGATTGCTGAGGAGTCGACTGCGCCTGGGACGTATCTGTAGCGTGGCAGGGTTGAACGTGATTGCAGTGGCCGTGCTCTTTGCAACATGACGATTAAGAGGACGACCCGTTGACCGGTCAGTGACAGGGGAATTGAAAGCTTTGGGGAAGGGGTGACGTTATGCTCCAGGGCTATACCGTGTCACAAGATGCGCGGGATATAACAGTTAACACAATATGGCGATATGCAGACGTCATTGTGACGTCAGCAGCAGCTCATAGTCTGAGGCTCCATACACAGTTATCGAGAATCCTCACGCAAAATAACACGGACAATTTTTTGTAATGCGGTGTTTGTGTAAGTGTTGGAGAGCGAACTAGACTAACACATTCACGTTGCCTCTCCCTCTCCCGGCCGGCGCAGCTGTATCTGGGTCGCATGTGTCTGTCTCCGCCGACGTGGGCTGTGGAGCCACGAGGGAGGACCCCGGTCCTCGGAGGGAGGCCGCAGTCCCCTCCCTCCCCTGGCTACGTATTCAGGACACATGTGTTCCCCGCCGGCGTGGTCGGCGGCCCGATGAGGACGACGGGCTCGGGGGAGGAAGGCAGTCGGCAGTAGACGCGCGAGCGAGGCGGAGCCTATCGACGCCCCGTCGTAACGGTGACGGGGACCACGTGACACTGACGACCGTCATCGATTTATCTCCTATTATCTTTAGCCTAATAGAAAACCCTTCTCCTTCAACACCTGTTTAACAACAGTGGTCTCCCGGACTCCGACAAAAGAACGAAGCGCACGAACAACAGCCGTTGAAAAACAAAACTTTGGCCCTGATCGCTGTGTCAAAAGCGTAAGCGCAAGCTCCATAGCCCCTATGCAACGATCGGCCCACGTTGGTCAGAACGTTGCATAGGGGCTATGACGCTTGCGCTTGCGGCACGTCGAGCAGGGCCCTGGATAAGCCTCTGGGGTCCGAACTCGGCAGTCTGCACAAAGCACAGCTTGTTGGGTGAATGTGAACTCTGGCCCTTCCAATCCGAACACGTTATCCCTAGAGCGGCAGAATTTAGAGTCGACAGTTTCACGCGCTGCAACGCCTCAGCACAGTCCTATCTGTGCACTGTCCATAGCTAGCCGCGGCCGCAGCCACCGAATGCAGGCCACCCCAGTCAATAGACCGTCAATAGACCTAGGCCGTGTTCTGACCGTGCACATTCCCTGCGGGAATCCCTGGAATCGCCGGTGGGCGTCTGGGCTGCGTTACTCTACCGCAGTTCAGAAATGTACATTGTACATACTTATACATTGATATTCCTGTTAACTATTTGCTTCGGGAATCGTTAGAAAGCACTTTCCTACCGATTCCCTAGAATCCCTGCGGGAATCGACGGTCAGAACACACCCTTAGTGTGACGTCTCGATTCAAACAGCTGACTGCACTAATGCTTTATAGATCAAATTGGAAATGTGTACAGTTTTACGACCCCCCCCCCTCCCCCCCCCAAAAAAAAACGTGGTGGAGTAAAACTAGATACATATTTGCATTTTGTTCCAGTTGTGTCTACATTGACGTTAGGGAGTTAAAAGGAATAGCGAACAACTTCAGTGGGCTACTAAATAAAATGAGCGTTTGATATGCACAAATTGCCTACCCTAGTAGCACACGTCACTTTCACGACGTCGTGACAACGTTTTCACGACGTATTTGCGTCGTATGAACGTTGTCATGACGTTGTAAACGTTGTCATCATGACAAGGTTATGTGCTACCAGGGAAGCCACAAAATGAAATAAAAAATGAAACGCAAGAAAGAGCGTTTTATATGCACAAATGATCTAGTCACAAAATGCAACAATGCAATTGTTGCCACAGGCACAGGTTGCCAATGCAACAGGCACTCGTGTTGCAGCACTCGCAGGCACTACTGTAAGTTCGAGACCGATCAACCAAAATGGAATGGCCTGCCTCAGCAAGGCAGGCCATTCCGGCCTAAAATAGGGTCTCCGAGACATTCATCGGCGACCAGGGCTGCAGAGTCGATCCGTCTGCAAGTGACTCCGACTCCGACTCCGACCCTCCGGAGTCGACTCCGACTCCCCGGATCGGAACTCCGACCTTTGACCCACGCCCCGGTGGCCCTCTAAACCACATCGCCCGATTAAGGGGGTCAAAAACAACCCCCACTAACTCAAAAACCGAAAGCTCTGAAAGACGCGGAAAAGGCTGTCAAAGCTCTCAAAAAAGGCCAATCTGAGCCATTCGGTGTTTTGGTCAATGTTGTGGTTACAGGGTTATCAAATGAAACTTAAACAAATTGAGCCTTGCTCAGAAACCCCAATATCTTGAACCTATGGTGGCTAGGACAAAAATGAAACTCTTTGAAAAATGCATCCACCTTCCGGTGCCCTTAAATTTTAAATCATTTCGAATCGTTAAGGCTCCGAGTGGCAAACAAAAAACTCACTCCTGGTTTTCCAGAAAGTTATTGTGGGTAAACTTTCATTAAAAAGATGGATATAAAATTCCTAATATAACTCTTCGTAGTCGGTATTGTTCTTCAGAAGCTTCGAACCCACAATCATAATGTCGGATTGGTAAAGTTTTGAAATTTGACCTCTGGTCAAGGTCCATTTGTGACCCCGGAGACATACGGCATGTGGGAGACGCGTCTCGACCTCTATTCGGCTCGTATCCTCTATTAATTCCCATCATGAGTTATCGGCAAAAAGTGCTGTACCTCAGTTAACCTCAGCTGATATTGCAAGTTACTTAGTAACAATTGCACCTCAGTCATCATAATAAGCTATCATAATTGATCCTGAATTATTTGGCTAACTTCATGCATGTCTTTTAATAGGAAGTAGAATCGTTGTATTTCCCCATGACCTATAGGTAATGGAGGTCACCAACATCACAACAATGATCTGACCTTAGATCATCCGATATACAAATTGAGATACCCTATACGATTTGTATGCACTTTCTGATTTACATCCTTAGTTTTCAATCTTCGCGTCAGAAACTTTAAAATGGCTGTCAATAATATTATAGCATGTTTTATAATCCAATACATTATGAAATGAGACAATTGCTTAACTCCCTTTGCCCGCAAACAACACGTCGCTTTTTAAACATTTTTTTCTCGTCAAATTTGATGCATCAGACAGTTGGTAAAATGATCGTGATTACTCTGAATCGTTAGATGATACAAACCTGGTTCTAACCAGTTATTGTTATACACACCTCATTAGGTATTGATAATCCTTGTATAACAACAGAATCGAAGCAAGCCAAACTGAAGGGTCATTTGACTTTCAGCATCGCCAAGGAAGGATCCCACTACAAATCTAAAAATGCACTTAAAGAATGAACTTGACCCATACGCTGCCAATCAACTGACATCATAACAACAGAATCGAAGCAAGCCAAACTGAAGGGTTCCATTGACTTATTCAGTCAATCCGCCACCGGAGGTCCACTACAAATCCTATAAAAATGCACTTAAAGAATAACTTGCCCCATACGCTGCCAATAACTGACACCGGAGTCGGTACAATTTTACCGACTCCGACTCCGGCCAAAATAACCGACTCCGACCGACTCCGACCGACTCCGACTCCGCAGCCCTGTCGGTGACGTTGGCGGTCAGCGGGGGATACGAGTACTTTCACTGCCTATCGACAATGTATGAAACAGGTCATGCCAGACAGCCAAACCTATTTATTATGTATGATGATGATGATTGGGGTTTTAGGGCGGACCGACAGCGAAGGTCACATGCCGCCCATATGTATTATGTATGATGCAGGGGGCAGCTGGCCCCCACTCAATAAATTGGGGAGGAAGCAAACATGATTTCACCCCATAAGTTTTAAAGGGAGGCACTCCAAAAAGTTGACTTAATTTGTATATTTTTTATCAAGGGCCCCAAGGTGCCCCCAGCCAGCCTCAGGGGCCTTCTAAGGTCGGCAGAAAGACCTCAGTCGGCCTGGGGAGGCCCTCGGAAGGCCTTATATTTCAACATGGCCTGTCTGACGTTTTTGTGGCTACTTAGAGGCCCTACAATATATAGAGGCCTAAATCCAAGGAGATACCATTTTGGACCTTTCTGGAACCTTAGGGCATAGGAAGCCTATGGTCATGCGGGCCTTTGGCCATGGGGAACCTTGGTCATGGGGGCCCTTGGTCATGGGGGCCCTTGGTCATGGGGGCCCTTGGTCATGGGGCCCTTGGCAATGGGAGCCCTTGGCAATGAGAGGCCCTTTGGTCAAGGGCCCCCTAGGTTTATTTTCCCCATTTTAAAATACCTTCCGCCACCACTGATCACTACCATGACCAGGGGTGCTGGGGTTTGGGCCCCAAGGAATGCTTCAGCCAGATAAGCTGGATTTGAACATTTCTGCTATGGGACTGGGGGAAAGGTTAATAGAACATAAGGTTAGGCAGATCATACGTTATTGATACTGAAGCTGTATGTATGGGATTGGGGGTACTAATGCTGTATGACCATGGGTGTACGACTGAGACTGTATGACCAAACTGTCCTTTTTTAAATCAGCACATCTCCACCAATCCATAAAGGTGGGGCAAGCAAAATTGTCCCAGTAGGATCTTCACTCTTCAGGTAACCATCCCAAAACATCGTAATTCCCCATTGGCATTTAAGTTGAAAGGCACAGACCATGACTTTCGTTATGTCATCACTGAAGAATGTCAATCATTTGGAGAGGGCCGGAGGGGGCAACCAGATGACTCCCATTTCCCAATTGTGTGATGATGCATGAAGATGTGAGTAGACACATCAACATGCCAGACCTTGTGCCTGCCACATGATGTGACTGGCACAAGGTCTGGCATGTTGATGTGTCTGGAGTTTGGACCTATATCTCACCTGCCTACCAAGCAAACTTAGAAACACTTTACAGCAAATATTAAACAATAATCAGCCTACAGTGAAGAATGGTATGGAAAATGGTCACAACATTGAAAGCACAGTAATCTTTGACAATGTGCCTACCTGTTTCAATGCACCGTGTGTAGGTAGTGTAACAAGGGGTGGGCGGACCAGCTGCACCCGGCGGGTGCAGCTGGTTTGATGATGTCACTGGTGTGGTGTAATAACATAATCAAACCTGCCCTAAACTACCACTCATAGCCATTAAGTCTGATCAAAACCAAACCCAAATATAATATGGCCATTAAGTCTGATCGAGACAAAGCCGAAATAATGTATTGCCATTTAGTTTAATCAAGACAAAACATAAATGATATATGGTCATTAAGTATGATTGAGACAAAACCTTAATAATATATGGCCATTAAGTCTGACCAAGACAAAACCTAAATAATATATAACCATTAAGTTTGATCAGGACAGAACCTAAATAATGTATGTCCATTAAGTCTGATTGGGATGAAACATAAGATTCACTTGTAACCATTAAGTATGTTATTACCTGACTGCAAAGTGTGAAACAGGAGTCAACAAGACACACTAGGCACCAGCCCATGATGAAAATCTGCACCAACCCAAAACAGGCAGGCCAAAAATATGCACCAGTCAGCACCAGAACAGTCAAAGATCCACACCAGCCCATCATAACCAGTAAAACGCCCTTATTGGGTTGGAAACTGAGAAGACACCTCTTCAGCACTAGTTCCTAATGTGAAAAAGCATGTAAAGCTCTGTTTAAATTAATATGATGTGTGTGACTGTTGCCTGAAGTGCAGCATTGGCACCACACTATATTACAGGTACACACCGCACCCTACAGTTAGTAGATTACCACACTGTGAGCTCTGTGCAGAAGGCCATTGTAACCGGACAGCCTGAGTGTATCAGCGATAGCATTTTGCCGCGGGCAAACAGCAGATACGTATGGCCACCTCTCAGACAAGCTGACCTGTTTACCAATGCCCGCGAAATGCGCACAGAGACGGGGAAAAGACGACTGTGTAGCAGAGAGTGCGCACACTAAACACAATAGGATAGACCCAAGTGCACCGCGTTCGCGAGCAACCTAAAGCGCCACGATTATTGACGGACAGAGGCGAAATGTGACCAACTGTGATGTATTTGACGTCGTACCTTGATTGGAATTAATACTTCAGCAAACGAACCTCCCCGATTATTGGTTGGTAGCACTCCCAAAAGTCTCTAGATGGAGACATCCCAATTATCAAGATTATTCAACTATTCTAGATTCTTTTCCAAAAATTATCAATTATTTATTAGTTTAGTGCTAAAATATGCTAGTGTCGTTGCTCTCGTCTAGCCCCTGTGTCTGGTCGTTTTAATTCGTTCTCGCGCACGTCTGCTGACGTGCAGATCGCTGACGACCGAGCGGCTGGGGGACATTGCGACGATCAGACGTGACCTCGGCACCCCGACCACGCACCCCTCTGACGTCATGAGAGGCCCAGTCACCAGACGCTCTGATGTCTTGAGAGGCCGTATACGCCTATGTCCCCGTCCATTCGACTGTGTACGGCGCGTGTTGGTAAGACCCGGTGTCAACAGTACCGTGCTCCGTCAGCTACTTCATAGATAGCTGTCAGTTTGGTTCACCGTACCGCCCTCGGAGGGATTTTCAAGTTTGCCGTTTGATTAATGGATGGGACATGGCCTCTCCTCAACTCATATTGTATGCCGCATCTTGCCAATGCGAAACTAAGAAAGGCACATCCGGATGCTTTGCAGGGCCCCTTTGTCCTTGATGCGCTCCACCTCAGATCGGTCTGTGTTGTTCTTAAGGTCACCGCGTCCCATTCGGAGGTCATGGCATACAGATCACTACTGCCGCCTGCATAACCACTTAACTAGTATCCCTGTTTGTAGCAGGGTGCAGTAAGTTGTGCCTGGCGCAGCCGACCCCTGGCGGCTACCTGACAACGATCTGCCTGTCACCTCACTGCTTCTGCAGCGCGGCTCGCACTACCACAAAACGGACGATGGAGATCACTGTCAACGGACTGTGAAGAGGTCACTGCATGCAAAGGACCATAAGAGGTCACTCTGGCCACGGACCGTGGAGAGGTCACTGCTGCCACGACCATGAAGATCACTGCCTCCCAAGGACCATGGAGAGGTCACTGCCTCCACGAACCGTGAGAGTCAACTGCAGCCACGGGCCCGTGAGAGATCATCTTGCCACGGACCGTGAGAGGTCACTGCCTCCACGGACCGTGAGAGGTCACTGCAGCCACGGGCCGTGAGAGATCAATGCTGCCACGGACCGTGAGAGGTCACTGCCTCCACGAACCGTGAGAGGTCACTGCCTCCACGGACCGTGAGAGGTCACTGCCTCCACGGACCGTGAGAGGTCACTGCAGCCACGGACCGTGAGAGTTCACTTTGCAGCCACGGCCGGAAGTACACTGCTCATACTGACCGTGAGATCACTGCCAGCCACAGCCTGATATGTCCACTTGCAGCCACGGCCGTGACGAGGTCACTGCAGCCACGGGCCGTGAGAGATCATTGCTGCCCACGGACCGTGAGAGTCCACTGCCTCCCACGAACGCGCTGAAGTCACTGCCTCCCACGGACCGTGTGTAACTGCGTATGCTATGTAACAACGGAAAGGTTTACTCTCTTTCTCTCCACAGAGGGTCCTGCCAATGTAATGTGAAAGTATGTGTGTCACTTGAGGACAAACCCTATATGATAGTTGTTAACTGATTAATTCAGCACACTGTGCACAGATTGCAGTGAGGAGAGTGGCCGACAAACGAAAGCTGTGCATTGCCCGCTTTGTACCCGATACCTGGAAAAGTACTCCAACATTTCTATCATTCTGTGAATTTTGGTTGTCATATCTGTTCTATCTTAGTTGCTGTGTAATCATGAAGTAATTGGGAAACCTTTGTACTTCAGAGGCTATTACGATGTGTTGTTAAAGCAATTTAAGCATGTCCAGTTTCGCTCCGCTCCTTAAATTTAAACAAGTTTATTTTCGATACTTGGTTGTGAATGGTTGTTTTGTTTGTTATTGGGCTTTAGGGCGCGGTCGACTGGTTTTGAATGGTTGTCGAGTCTGGATGTGACTTGTGCGAAAGTTGCGCGTATGATGTGTTTTATACGCTTTCTGTTTTCGGTGTACCTGGCAGTACGTACCTACGGTACGACGTACTGCTGCCCACGCCACTGCCTGACAGACCAAATAGATTAGAAACCATGACAATTGCCTTTTTCTACCCCCCATCCATTGCGATCCAGTAAGGAGCAAACAAACTGATGGCAGTAGCCGGATGCGCATTACTGTGAGAGCACTGCAAGCCACGGGGCCGTGAGGAGGTCACTGCAGCACGGGACTGTGAGAGGTCACTGCCGCCACGGACCCTTGAGAGGTCACTCCTTCCACGGACCGCTTAGAGGTTCACTGCACCACGGGCCGCTGAGAGAACAATCTCACGGACCGTGAGAGTCTCACTGCCTCGCACGAAGCCGTGAGAGGTCCCACTGCCTCCACGGACGCTAGGAGGTCACTGCCTCCACGTACCGTGAGAGGTCACTGCGAGCACGGCGTTGAGAGGGTCCACTGCTGTCACTGGACCCGTGTGAGAGGTTCACTGCAGCCACGGCCGTGAGAGGTCACATGCAGCCACGGGCCGTGAGAGGTCACTGCACGCGACTGTCGATAGGTCACTGAGCCACGGGCCGTGGAGAGGTCACTTGCAACCCACGGCCGTGATGAGGTCACTGCAGCACGACTTTTGAGGGTCCACTGCCCCCGGACCGTGATAGGTCACTGCTCCACGGGACCGTGATAGGTCACTGCTGCCACGGACTGAGAGGTCACTGCCTCCACGGACCGTGAGAGGTCACTGCTGCCACGGACTGTGAGAGGTCACTGACTCAACGGACCGTGAGAGGTCACTGCCTCCACGGACCGTGAGAGGTCACTGCCTCCAGAGGTCACTGCAGCCACGGGCCGTGAGAGGTCACTGCAGCCACGGGCCGTGAGAGGTCACTGCTGCCACGGACTGTGAGAGGTCACTGCAGCTCAACAGGGCCGTGAGAGGTCACTGCAGCCACGGGCAGACCGTGAGAGGTCACTGCCGCCATGGACCATGAGAGGTCACTGCTGGCACGGACTGTGAGAGGTCACTGCAGCCACGGGCCGTGAGAGGTCACTGCAGCCACGGGCCGTGAGAGGTCACTGCAGCCACGGACCGTGATATGTCACTGCAGCCACGGGCCGTGAGAGGTCACTGCCGCTTTGTACACTGGGGTGGTAACACTCCCAAAAGTTTCCAGGACTTTCCGTAGAAACACTTCAGCAACGCACCTCCCCGATTTATTGGTTGGTAGCACTCCCAAAAGTCTCTAAATGGAGACATCCCCAATTGTCAAGATTATTAAACTAATTAAATTCTTTCAAAAAATTATTCATATTTATTATTTAGAGCTGCGTTTTTTACCTCCATTCCTTTTGTCAGCCATGCCCGAGCTAATCCTGACTTCCTAATCCCTAACCACATAGGGATGTGTTGAAATGCTGTCAGAGGCTGCACCACATAACTCCATCCAGCCAGCGGAACTAGGCTTGGATGGAATTCAAATGGCGCAGCCTCCGCCGCCATTTATAAAATCTCAGTTCTAAATAATATGTATTTACAATTTTGGGGATGAATCTTGATAGTTATATAATCTTGAGAATTCGGGATGTCTCCATCTAGAGAGTTTTGGGAGTGCTTCCAACCAACAAATGGGGGAGGTGCGTTGCTGAAGTATTACCCCTGATTGTATGTCCTTGTTTTTAACAGAAATGATGTGCATCTTTTAAAAGCCATGTTCATCGTGGATAAGTTGTAAAATACATCTATCTATCTACCAAATCCACACCACACCAAATGTGCACCAGCTTTTCTAAATCCGCACCAAATCTGCACCAGCCAGGACAGGCCCGCACCGCACCAACAAGATCTTGTTGAATATGCCATAATTTGCAGCTTGGTGTTATTACACCATTGACATCATCAAACCAGCTCAGGGGGGTCCGCTCCGGCCTCTTAAGCACTATAAAAAAGAGACACAAATATGAGCAACATCCACAGCTTGTTTGTGTTCACGCATGCACTCATGAGCCAGATTCTGCTGCTGACAGCTCTTCAACCAATCAGCGTCAGCCATGCTCGACGCTCATTGGTCGACGGCTGATGACGCATGGGTGGGTGAGGATAGCCGAACATAATTTGTTTACGTAACGCTATCGGCATGGCGCCGTGCGGAGGTTATGGGTGTCTAGGAGCTTTCAGGGCCTTTTTCTTAGTTTAAGAAGGCGTTGATAATGATTGAAATGTGCATGTGAAAGCTCAATTAATTCTGATTCGATGGAGTGTAATGATATTGACTTTTGTGACCGATGCTGGGCAGACAGAGCCAATGGGCAAAAACACGTTGCGTCGCCGACCGCAAACATCGTTGTTATGTATTAGCCCTCTGCCTGCTGACAGCTTTTCAACAATTCAGTCAGCCGACACGCTCGACGCTCATTAGTCGACGGGCTGATGACGCGTAGGTCGGGTGAGAATAGCCAAACATCATTTTTACTTAACGCTATCTGCAAGGCGCCGTTGTCTCCACTTTTTCGCCCGGAGCGTTCTACCTGGTTTATATAGCCTTAAACCAGCTGCACTGCTGCCCCTTGTTACATTACCTAAACACAGTGCACTGAGACAGGTACCTTAGTCAAAGATTACCAGGATTTTAATTCATAAAGTGATCTATTCCTTTCAATCACAATCACGCCCACCTCACCTGCACCACTGGGGTGCCGGTGGGGGCGGTGGGCGTGACTGATTGAAAGGAATATTGCGATCCTCAAATTGTGTATGAAGAGCATGCTAGAATCTCGTAGTAGCAGGTGCAAACATAATAAATTAATAACCCGAATGTAATATAATATTGTTCAACAAACTGTAATTGCAGGATATTCTCTTGAATCGATGTATTCTAGGCCACACTTCCACTCCTCGGAAAAGTTGAAGGGGATTTGACTTCAACACAAATAACGTACGGGAGTCAGAAAAGAAAAAATCATCCGCTGAGCCCTCAGATAATTTTATTGAACGTAATAGTGACGTCATTAAATTGTGTTTTATGTTCTGAGTAGCATTCCTTCCAGAAACAGCCTACATCCCAAATTAATATTGTAGTTTAGATCTTCGTAAAATGTAAATTTTGTCCTACTTTTATCCATCAACTTTCTCCCGTTTATGCCAAAAAGTATGCAACTGAAAATAAGCTGTTTCTAACATTGAGTGCTATATCAGGACTCAGCAATGGATGCGCACCAACTACGTTATAGTTTCCACTAGCAGGTGGACCAAAATAAGCAATTCAAACTCAACTGAGGAGACGATAAGACAATTCCTTTAAAACGACACAAGTGCGCAATATTTGTCTAAAAAAGATGCTACCATATTAACAAAATATGAAAATAAAGTTATTTGCCCTTTATCAATAGTTTTACATGTTGTATTTTTACAACACCGGAAAAGTGCAATTCCAAATCCCAGGCGCGGATCCAGGGGGAGGGGCGCTTGGGCGTGCGCCCCCCTGAACCGGGTCTTTTCTATGGCGCGCCCGTAGGTTGCGCCCGGAGGGCGCAACTTTTTGTATTGCGCACCCCCCTGACCGAAATCCTGGATCCGCGCCTGAAGATCCTTAGGTCATATAATAGGTCATAGGCATTGGTGCAACTTTAATGCAAAGGGGGTTGTAGCTACAACCCCAATGTATCCGTGAAAAAATCGCAGTTTTTTATATTATTCCAAAATTTGAATGGGCTCAGCTCCATGGCCACTATAAGAGTGCACAGATCACCGATCGCCGAACACTACGACGGGCATGCTTTGTTTGCAGCTAGTCTCGCGTAAAACTACAACGATTATGCCTTGCGCATCAAAAGCTTGCATCACTTAAATGTATATAAAAAGTCATACAAAACTTGTACTGCTGAAAATTTATGAAACAATTTAAAAAACAGGAAAACTAGGCCGTCATAGAGGTCCAAAGTAAGCTACTATTTTGGGTCCCTTGTTCATTCAATGGCTGTCAAACGTGTAGGATCGCCGGTCATATCATCGAAACAAGCAGATTTGAAAATATATTTTCCACTGCATTGCGTAAGAAACCCAAACGGGAAAAGCCCGCAGTTTGATGAGGTCCAAAAGTATACTTGCAGACAGTTTGCAAGTACCGGGGTCATTGAAAGTGTGGACTTGTTATATTTTGATATAAATATTTATATACCAAATGTGATAAATTCACAACTTATTTTTGTTTAATTTCAAGTCATGACTCCATTTTTGTGGGAAAAGGTGATCATATTTAGAAAATGATGAGGACACCAGTGACGTCACTCCCATTTAAGGAAAAATACAAATCTTGTGGCAAAGAAAGATGCCTAATGCATACACAAATTATTGGATCGTCAGATGGGCTGCGTCGGTGGTTGAATGCTGTTGTTTTACAAGAAAGTGTGTAGGTACTTGTAATTATTCCTCGACTGTCATTATGCACAAATTAGTTTAAAGGTTGTTTGCTATGAATATGTTTTTGAAAGCCCTCAAGTTGATGCGCGGAGTTGATGTGCGAATCAGCAGCAACTTCGGATGACGCATTATAGTCGAATACGGCGCATATTGCTTTGATTTGGCCAGCTGGGTGGCTGCAGTTCGCGCTATGGCCAAGGNATGTCATGTTGTCTTAGCATCACGGTAGTCTCAGCTGTAGATCTGCCCCCATCTGATAAGTCTCGGTCGATGTTCTATCTGCGCCCGCCACCAGGCTGGACGTGTGTCTCCTCTCTGACACGGGGGCGTGTCAGCGACATTCAATCAGTCGCCTCCGTCGCGGTACGACTGACAGTGGTGTCGGGCAGCCACTGATACCACCGCCGCGCGGTCTTTAATCCCGGTCCGCCGCCGCTCCAGTGGTATCCGGAGAATGGCATGACCACCGCACAGTGCCGCATCGCTCCAGAATACTCTGAGAAGTTCAGCATTGTGGCCAGCATATCTGATGGCGGCTCAGGGCAAACCAGTTTTCTGTTGGCAAATGCATGCGAGTCATGGGTCATAGCACAACAGCAAATCGCCTGCAGCACAACAGCAGGCGATTTGAATAGGCGTATACTCCCCTGAGGAGTGATGATGGCAGACGCGTGCTGATGTTCTGCTGATATGAGGAGCTATATTTTTGTTGACCTTTTTGTCATGTGTCTTATTTGCTAGTGTATTTTTGCCTTCTTTTTTGGTAGCGCGTTTAGTTCAGATGGTTAAATGTTTCGTCTGCATTTATTTTGCATAATATCAGCAGACAGGTTATTGGTTCAACGTTTTCGGAAGGATTCAGTGACGATTCGTTTTGAATTATTAATGATTCAGTCACCGTTTGATTCATGGATAACCATTTTCAGATATGGTTCTTTCCGATTGGAGGAAACAAAGTATTTTTTAAATAAAATAACGTTTGATTAACCATTGAAAAAGCATTGCGCAGTCTGTTTGATTTAATAAGCCTTGTTGCTATGCAGATTTTGATTTAATCATGATTCATGAAAAAATAAGTGTGGTGTTGAGTCAATTTGTTCTTTAATTCAATGGATTTTGATTGAACGACTCCAATCGATTCAATCAGAGTCGAATCAATAACCAGTCTGATAACATGGGCACTTTCAATGATTTCACGATACACAGATAACAAACTTCATTCCAAACATTTATATTCTCTATGTCCCTTCTTCCGTATGTCAGCTTTTTACCTTTTCCCGCTGTTCTACATGACATACACTACAGCACATATTGAGACTGCGGCGTTATATTGCTTTCCTGCTGAGGGCGCGTTTTGTCGTCCTCTGGTAACATGATTACCGACGTCCTGTACTCTTTCTTTGCATGATAAATGCGGACCATGTATTTAGGCTGACATCGACGGGAGCCAATAAAGCGCGCCTGGCGAGGAAGCCGGATGCGAGGCTCAACAGTGGTCAGATTTATGGGGAAATGTGCCGCTACTGTGTCGGTCTGACATCTAACAGCTCGTTCGCTGCAGTAATATGAGGCCAAAGTTCAGGACACGCGACAATATAACATTCTGTGCTAAATGTCTCAAACCTGACCATAATATAGTAGACATATGTTACCAGAATGGATATCACACAAAATATGTCATCATTGTTTGCATATAGTGACCATCATTCTTTATATTTGTATGTATTGTAATGATTCATTTGGACATCGTTTTAATGTGTGAAGTTTTCCCCATTATTTGGCGTAATAGCTATACGTTGATTTCGTTCTGTTATTGATCAAATAGCTTCCGAAGCTGCGCCGAATAAACTGCATGTTGATACGAAAACAAAATCACACAAACCATATTGTAGCTAATGACCAGGTGGGTCCGCTCCGGCCTCTTAAGCACTATAAAAAAGAGAGACAAATATGAGCAACACCACAGCTTGTTTGTGTTCACGCAGGTGCACTCATGAGCCAGATTCGCTTGTGACAGCTCTTCAAACAAATCAGCGTCAGCCATGCCTCGACGCTTCATTGGTCGATCGGCTGATGAACGCGTAGGTGGGTGAGGATAGCCGAACATAATTCTTGTTTACGTAACGCTATCGCATGCGCCGTGCGAGAAGTCAATGGGTGTCTAGGAGCTTTCAGGCTTTTTTTTCTTAGTTTAAAAAGCGTTGAGAATGATTGAAATGTGCATGTGAAACTCAAGTTAAATTCTGATTCGAATGAGTGTAATGTATTGACTATTTAGTGACCGTGCTGGGCGACAGAGGCTATGCAAAAACGTTTGCGTCGCGGACCGGAACATCAATTTGTTTATATATTGGAGCCCTCTGCTGCTGGAAAGCTTTCAACCAATAGCGCAGCCACGCTCGACGCTCATTAGTCGACGGCTGATGACGCGTAGGTGGGTGAGAATAGCCGAACATAATTTGTTTACGTAACGCTATCTGCAAGGCGCCGTTGTCTCCACTTTTTCGCCCGGAGCGTTCTACCTGGTTTATAAAGCCTTACTAATGACGTAGCTAATGACTCAAAAATAAAACTACATGAATGACAGTCTAACTTATGGTCCACCTCTACCATAAACCAATGTATGTCAAAAGCCTTCATGAGCACTGTGAAGCACTGGTGGGCAACATGCCGCTGCAGTGGCAAACTTCCGGTATGGCGCCCATTAGCCACGCGCGCGCCGTATAGCCAACATCGACCAGATTCTGTCGCAGCTTAGAACGGCTAACGACGGAACTGCCCTGAACTCCATTTGCATCGCTGATTCGAGCCAATAACGGCCAAGATGACTGACTTCCTTGAACCAGCCAACTCATCATCCCTGCTCGGGATGGATTATTAATGGCGGCTTGCACCAGCAGGAGCCCGGGAGAGATTTAGTGGCTTTTGCAACACATTTTGCATAGCTTTAACCCTCGCCAGTGCAGGCAGGCGGTGAAGGGGGGGATTGATGCCTCCCTCAGTATTTTTAGAATAACTCACGTAGTTATCAACTGATTGCGATTATATTTGCAGCACCTTAGTTTTGAACAATTTGACACATACTCTGAAATTTCGAATTTCTTCTCGTCAGTGCTCGAACCGTGAACTTTGACCTATTTCTCATGGTGATGTCAAATGAAAATGGCGTCTCGTTGTATCAATCCTCGTAACTTGTGCAATTTTCGAGTGTTTGTATGTGCACAGGTGTTTCAAGGTGACAGTTATGGTTTCCACAGAGCTTTTGTCATCGTTTGACCTTTTCTGAGGTCATCCGATGTCACTGACCTCAGATAACCTGGCATTATCTTTTTTTTCGAATTTGGTATTTTCTAGGACATTTTGTGACGCGGCTTTCAATTTGTGCACCCATAACAAGATGTTCATTCACGATTTTACAGTGATTTGTGTTAATTTGTCTACATCATTACGACTTGACGACATCCGGGCCATTGACATTGACCTCAGAGGTTACTTAATGACCCAGGACATTTAAATTGGTCATTAATGGCTTCCTCTGGTCAACAGCAGCACGCTTGTTTCTTAATCGAAGCTCTAGCTCAATTAGAGGCGAAACTATATCGTTGTATAGTATAGTCGTGCGGGAGGTCCCCCAGCGGTACCATACCAGCCTGTTGTGTGGGAGTTTCCCCAGCGGCACCATACCGGCCTGTTGTGTGGGAGGTCCCCCAGCGGCACCATACCGGCCTGTTGTGTGGGAGGTTCCCAGCGGCACCATACCAGTCTGTTGTGTGGGAGGTTCTCAGCGGCACCAT
This sequence comes from Semibalanus balanoides, assembly GCA_014673585.1. Taxonomy (NCBI): domain Eukaryota; kingdom Metazoa; phylum Arthropoda; class Thecostraca; order Balanomorpha; family Balanidae; genus Semibalanus; species Semibalanus balanoides. The sequence continues at coordinate 20,829 of VOPJ01011701.1, forward strand.
ACCAGTCTGTTGTGTGGGAGGTTCCCAGCAGCACCATACCAGTCTGTTGTGCGGGAGGTCCCCCAGTGGCACCATACCAGCCTGTTGTGTGGGAGGTTCCCAGCAGCACCATACCAGTCTGTTGTGTGGGAGGTCCCCCAGCGGCACCATACCAGCCTGTTGTGTGGGAGTCCCCCAGCGGCACCATACCAGCCTGTTGTGAGGGAGGTCCCCCAGCGGCACCATACCAGCCTGTTGTGTAGAAGGTCCCCCAGCGGCACCATACCAGCCTGTTGTGTGGGAGGTTCCCAGCAGCACCATACCAGCCTGTTGTGTGGGAGTCCCCCAGTGGTACCATACCGGCCTGTCGAGCCGTTGGTTTCGGGCTCGAATCCATGGCCGGTATCCCCCAGCGGCACCATACCGGCCTGTTGTGCGGGAGGTCCCCCAGCGGCACCATACCAGTCTGTTGTGTGGGAGGTTCCCAGCGGCACCATACCAGCCTGTTGTGTGGGAGGTTCCCAGTGGCACCATACCAGCCTGTTATGTGGGAGGTCCCCCAGCGGCACCATACCGGCCTGTTGTGTGGGAGGCCCCCCAGCGGCACCATACCGGCCTGTTGTGAGGGAGGTCCCCCAGCGGCACCATACCAGCCTGTTGTGAGGGAGGTCCCCCAGTGGCACCATATCAGCCTGTTGTGTGGGAGTCCCCCAGCGGCGGTACCATACCGGCCTGTCGAGCCGTTGGTTTCGGGCTCGAATCCATGGCCGGTATGGATCCTGGTGCGGGGATATTGATCCGCATTCCAACTGCTTTGAATACGAACAAATATGACGTTATTTTCAGTGATTGAGCTAAGTGCTTGTGAGAAACACAAATCACGAAATAGATTATAAGTGCTCGATATAAAAGACGGCTTTATTTTTCTAGTCTCGTTATAGTAAATTTGCATCATGAACAAAGCACAGACGACAAAGTGAATTGTCAACTAATTCGTAGCACTCAGCACGACTGGCTACGTTGTTAGCATACTTCCAAACAATTATCGGCATAGTTGACGAACATATGAACCTTTTTCTTAAAAAAGTTCCAACTGCACAAACTTATAACAAACTTATATTTGTATGATCAAAACCACCTTTGCTGATTTATCGAGTCCTTCTTTTGCTATTGTACTACAAACAAATCAATATCACTTGATATTTGCCTGATGAGGAAGCGCAAAATCAGTGAAGCATAATTTGTGATCGGAAGTTCGTCTGGTCAATGGGGGCCGCAAGCGGATCATGCGAACACATATTCCGTTTACCATCGTCAGCGGATCGTCTAAACCCATAGCGCAGATGGCTGCACATGAAACTTTCCGAGTTTGAAAGCCCGGTGAACGACCCTCGTGCGCACGTGACTCCCGGAAGACAGCGTGGCCTGGCCAGCTATCCGGCTGAACGATGCCCTTTCAATTTCTATGATTAAATTCCTCAGCCTAGCCCGCACACGTGCAATCTTGTAATCTCAACGGCGACATCTTTCATACTGCTTCCACGTCAGAGCACTGCGTTCCTCCAGATCGTTCGTGAAGGCGTGGCGATGTGACAACACACTTGTCTTTGAGTCGCGCCTTTAGGCCTGAGTTTCTTTGAGTCGTGCCTTTAGGCCTGAGTTTCTTTGAGTCGTGCCTTTAGGCCTGAGTTTCTTTTAATCGTGCCTTTAGGCCTGAGTTTATTTTAATCGTGCCTTTAGGCCTGAGGCTTAGGCCACTGGCTGTACCCGGAAGTGGGAGCAGCGAAGCGCGCGCGGCAGTGACCCACTAGGAACTCGACGTCGCGGACGTCGGAGGGTGTGGGAGCCCGCTGGAGCCGGCAATAGACCCATTACCGGCTAAACCACTTGCACTGGAGACACGACTGAGCTAAAGTTGGGTTGTAAAAGCTTAACTATTTCGGTCTGCAGCTGCCGGGCGACGGAGGTCTGCAGAGCCCATGAAAGTTGTCAGTCCCCCCCCCCCCCCCATTAAAGGGAGGTGTGCCTGCTACATTTGCGTCATGTGAGTTGTTGACACTAGTCTGTAGAACATAGTTTCTTCTGATTTAGCCATGTACTTCATTTCCCCAGAAGCACTTTAGTTGCGAGCTATTCCAAATCGCGCAATCACATAAAATGCAAGTAACTTAATTATCGAATAGTCCGCCAGAGAGCTATTCGCTACTAGAAGGCATTTGCTCTTAAATTACACCGCTAGCGCATATATTGATTAGCTCTGGCCAAAGGAAAACAACTCGTGAGCACTGATTACAGCTGCCGAACATATTCTCAAATCACTGTAAACAAACCTATACATTGCTCACAAAGCGTTTGTTTATCGTCTTAGTGCGCCATTATAGGCAACATCTTCGACTACACTGATTTATAGTGACGATTGTTTATGAGTTTTGAAACAAAACAAATGCAAAACAGAAAATATAAAGTAAAAAAATTCAACTAAAAGCGGGGCTCAGGGACATGAATTTTATCGTAACCAATAAGCAAAGCAATAGCTTCTTACCGTAATAAAAATATATTTGACATTTCAAAAGAGTAGGCACTTTCCCTTTAAGCCAATACATCATCAGCCATCCGGACCATACTTAACACTCAGCAGCGGCCGAGCTCCACACCGGATATGAGCTGCGGCTGACACCCAGATTTGGACGGATCGGCATTCAACCGGGCCACGCAGATCCTTATAAAATAAACATGTAATCAGGCAAGAGCTCTGCCACGTTAAAAAAATGGAAGGGGGAGGGGGGGCAGAGACATTCTGAAGTATTTTTTCCATGCAACACCCAAAGGCGTAATGTTAAAAATCTGAAATTTGGGTGGACACTGGACACGTTCCCCGTCCCCCTGTGCCGGAGACCCTGTAACCCAGTCACACAGATCCATATACCTACAATTGATATTTAATCGGGTCGCGCAGAATCCTGGTAAAATCGATATTTAATCGGAACAGTATTAGGTAAGGCTTGCATGTGATTTCAGCCGAGGCAATGTATTTCTTCCCGGGGCTTGGACAGCTAAATAGTCTCACAAATTTATTTTCATCAAAAATACCGAGCACCGCTAAGTTCGAGATATTTTCGATAATTAAAATAAGGTGAGATTATTGAAACCATTCTTAAACATTGGGATGTAACCATTCTTAAAGATAATGTATCATGCACTTAATCTTCTTTTGGGATCAGTTATCTTCTCAGAGCAACCATAAGCTTTGTCAACACATTCCAGGGATAAATCCTCTCGTCATTAAAGGGAATAGTTCACCTTTAACATAGGGTTTTGAGTTGAGATAGCCAAGTTGTGGCGCATGCTCGAAAATGACTTGTGACGCTTTCACATTTTCAAAGAAACCTCTTAATTATTTGAATATTCAGTCCTAAAAGTCGAGACCGGGTATAACCGGTAACTCCAATCGCTCTGATTGGCTGATTTTGGCTTTGATATTGACGTATGATATGACGCACAGATGACGGAAGGACTTGGAAAAGTGTAAGTGCTGGACAAAAACCATACTTGTTTCAGTAACCTCATTCTTTTTATTGCAGAATGAACTTTGTACAGGTAATGCTATGCATAGTGATTTTTGTGTTTAAATCTTCTATAAAACATTTTATAAACAACGTCTGTAGCGTATGCGTAGCGTTCAGCGCTGGCCTGAACGTTTCCAGGCTCGCGTTTTCTTGACTTTCCCCTCCCCACTCACCGTTCCCGCCTCGTTACCAGTAAGCGCGTGCCGCTGTTGATGGCCGCCTGCCGGCGCAGCGCCGCTGAGTGATCGTGTAGACCTCGTGCGGCGTGCTATGACCTCCTGTGACAGATAACCAGACGGACTCAGACCGCCCCAGAGCACGGACAGTGGACGACGATGGCGGACACTACAAATTTTCATAGTGAAATATAATAGTGACGCAAACCTACTTCCAGCAAGTTACTTGTGATGTTTTTTAAAGCGTTGTATTTCCAGGCATCTTTCAACAAGTACTTGGGCAAAGTACACCATTGTATACGACACGACCCTCACTAAGTCGATGACGTTTCGTGCTTCTCAGCCAGCTGATTTCTCATTTACTTTGAGGAAAAAAAATATAGAATTATCACCAAAATAGATTGACATTTTAATTTTGGCTTTTTCCGCGGTAAATATAGGTTCTTATACTAGTAATCATCGATACTTAATTTCTTTGCATTCTCTTCATCATTTCTGAGCTTTTTCTCGTTTTTTTTTTTAAAGGTGAACTATTCCCTTTAAGGAGTCATTCTCGCACTGACATGGTTCGTCCAAGCGGCCAACACCTTACTCTGGTGATCGGGCTGTAGTGTACACTCCTGAGTCGCAACACGGAGCTTCTGACAAGAGAGGCTAACTTTCGGGCTGGCCGGCTGAGCTAGTGGAAAACTTGTCCGCCCACCGATCAAGTGATCACGCTGGCGCTGTGTGACAAACTGTGGCGAGTTGTGACGAAATGGCGCGTAATTCGTCATGCCGGCTGTACCCCAACTCAATGGAGGAGGCTGGCGCACAAAACATTGAACTACAGTACCGTGCTGACTTGACGGAAACATCACTTTGACCTTCACCGTGACGGAGGAAAGAGATTAAATAGTTTAATTCCATCTGAATCAGGTGAGATATCTCGACAGTCGTTTTTAGAAGTCAGTGCAATGTGCGATGAGCTATGTAATCAATCACATAATATGTTTTTCACTCAATTTTGTTATGTCCAATACGGAATGAAGTCGTGCACTATGGTGCATTTATTTCAGGTTGGATTATATTGTTCCTGTGGTAAAAAGTACGACTGCGGCGACGCCAGGCTGCCGCCAAACAAACAAACCATCTTCCTTAACCAATTGGTGCTCATAGAAAGAAAAAGGAGCGTGAAAATGTTAAGTGATATATTTTGCGGTTTCATGTTCTGTCAGAAAAGCAGCATATGGCCTCGAAACCAATTTAATACGCGCACTTGAGAGAGGCATGCCACTAATGCGCCCTAGAGAGTGCCTCGCCCCCTGAGATTTCAGAAAGTATGAGAGCTAGAGTAATACAACTTACAGAGTAGGTAGGTCCTATCATGATATACATTCTCTGAAAGTTGGGTGATCTTTAGGTCAATATATTAAAATTCAAACGAGGTCGTGAAGGTCAAATCTGTCCAAAATCATAATTTGGGGACTTTGAACTTTGTGACGTCACAGGTCACCAGCAATGTATATAAGCTTGTGTCCGGGGATGAACATGATTATTGGATACCGAATGGCGTTTGAATCATCCCGATCTGACTGTTAGTTCTGAAGATATCACTTCTTCGACCTCGATTCTGGCCGCCACATTGTAATTGAAATACATATAACTCAAAATTTACTGACCGATTTCCATTTTTATGTAAACAAAAAAACGCTATTGTGTCGCCGTAAATGTCGCACAAAAACCACTTCCTTGTGTGTGTTTTTTTTTTGCGAGCTATTCACGAAAAACATGTGGGGGGGGCACAAAAGTGCCGCCCTCCAGTGCGCGTGTTAAATCTTGAGGCTTGGGCGACCATGCTCGAAAATGGTGCAAGAATAACGTCTTTGAATGACGTCATTCTTGCATTTTAGTCTCGACGATTTATGATTGAATGACGATTTAGTCTCGTTTAGAGACTAAATATTATTATGTATAACGGTTATTTCTACACAATGATGCCACGCAAAGTAAGATACATATTCCTAATTTGGAATTATTTGTTTTCTAGCCTCGCCGTTATATGCGTATCAGCTGGACCATATTGCAGTTCAACTTATTTTACAATATCCTACGCACGTTTCTAAATAAATGTCAGTGGAAATGGTCACTGCTCAGTGGCATCGGCTGTCAACCCTCCTCTAATTTAGAGCTCGCCGCTCAGCTCATGATGAGCGTCAGGGCAGTCACAAACGTAACCACTTCCTGCCAGTTTTACTGTTTCACTGTGGGGAAACACCGTCCGGAACATGCTGTACGAAAAGAGACGCGTGTTTGAAGATGCGTCTGTTGCATGACTTGCGTACAATTTCAGGCATCATAATATCACAATAATGACGTCATATGAGTGATGCGCCTACGGATCAGCTGCTCCTATTCTAGTCCATAAATATATGTATATGAAAAAAGAACACCTAACTCATAAGTCATGCATGCTGTGGCGTAGAACGCCGTAGTTCGTAGTCCATCCAATAGATGTCTCGCAACGAAAACGCCTGATGCATGCTGTACCGCATAGCTCAATAGTTCATATGCCACCCGATAGATGTCTCGCAAAGGTGATGCATATTGAGTACTATGCCGCAGGTTCAGATAACTGTAACGTTAACACGGCAGTATGTGGTTTCGTGTTGCCTCCCTGTTTTCAGATTAACATTGAGGTCAAGACCGGAAACATATAAAATATAATAAACGATTAGAGGAGCTTGAGCGGTCTGAAACACGCCTACTATTCAACACAACACTTCGATATATCTACATTATATAATATATACTATATTGTATTATATATAAATATAGATATGTATTATATATTTATATATCTATACTTAGTTTATACTATATCAAATATGTTGACTGAGATCATATCTTTAACACTTAGGTATTATTACATTATTGTTCTTTGTTTGATCGAGAAAAAAAACATCTAGCGTGTTTTGTTTTTAATTACAAAAGACCATATTCGTGACATTCTTGCTTGACCTTCCAACAGGGTCAACAATTGCAAAAGCTGCATACATCAACAGATCAAAACATACCATAACTAAGCAACATATAAAAGAACCACCGTTGGATATTGATCTAGATTCTCTTATTTAAAGAAAGAAATCGTTAGCTGTAGTGAAGACAAGATTGAAAAGACGACCTCCTATGCCATGACTGCACAATTATAGTGCACAGCATGCACCGTTGAGGACATGACCGAAAATGATTAGCAGGTGATGAAATTGATTAGCCAGCGACTATAAGAGCAACTGTCTCAGATTATGCGCTGAGCTGAGTACGTTGCTTACTACGCCTGATTATGATGGCTCTGCATGAATTTCAATTGCTCCTAACGCTCGCCGACCTCTCCACGCCAAAGTGTCGGCTTTGGACGGTCAAGTGTTTCTGACACTCATCCAATGTTCTCCAGGTAGTCTCTCTGTTTTCGCCATTGTGTCAGTGCAAGCGACTGCTCCTTCAGGTCGGCCGTTTTTGTAAGCCCGTTTCTCGAGTATGCGCCCCGTCACTCGCATGTCGTTTTAAACAACCCCTTTTCTGCTGTCTTGGGTATGTGTCTTTCACACGTTTAATAGTCCTCTTCAGAGTTAGTCTGGAGTTTGTGCCTTGATTTCAAGGGGGCTGAGTTCCCTGAACCCTGACTGCTGTGTTCTACGTATGTTATTGTCTTGTCATTGTTAAGTGTCTCATTTTCACATCTGTCTTTCTCAGTAGTATTTTCTTAATACGATTCGCTAGATCAATTCACCGGTTTTTTTATGTTTTGCTAGTTTAGTTTTTGTTTGCTTCTGTATTGCTGTTTATGTTTGACCCTTGTTGAGGCAGCAAAATTACCGAATATTGGTCTTTTGTAATTAAAATCAAAAACACACTGAATTTTTTCGATACAAACTAACCAATGAATGTAATAATTATATATATATAGTATATATTATATATATATATATTATATTATATATTATTAATTATATATGTGTTGTCGCTGTGTGTTGTGTGTGTGTGTGTGTGTGTGTGTGTGTGTGTGTGTGTGTGTGTGTGTGTGTGTGTGTGTATGTATGTGTGTATTGGAGTATGCGTGTCTGTGTGTGTGGTTTTTTGTTTCGCTCAACACTTGCGTCACCTCCATTTCAATATCCAATCATCTTCTGGAGATATGGTGCTAGCCAGAAAATATCCTCAGGGCAGTCATAAATAATACCAACCACGTTCACTGGCGGATTCAATAGCGCGGGACATTATTTCAAAATTTCCCATCAGCGGGCGATAGAGACGGTGGACGAGCTGGCCTGAAGAGCAGGGCAGGCGAGCGGCCGGCGGCCATTTGCCGGCTATGGTTTGACGTCTGGACAGTCAGACCCGTGTCAGGCGGTCGGGGACTGCCGAGACGGGGCCTACAGATGGCTAACATGGCAGATACAGATAGCCGCCGCAGAAAGCGCTGACGATGCTGGACAGAATTAGCAGCTGAAGAGTACCTACATGCATGGTGTTTCATAGTGAGTGTCAATTTCAAAATAGTTCTTTGTTTTACGGATATAGTGCTTTATTTCTTTGTATGCTGGACTACTGGATATCAGAGCAGCTGGACATTTGCTTTTTTGTTTTTAAAACTTTATCTAACAAAACGGCACCACGGTAGCGTGCCAAAGTTCAATTCAATTTACGGGCGTTTCAATGAAGATTACATATGGCCCGGATCTTTTCTTCGGGTTTTATGGAGTCGGCTAACTCCTGTACAGCCTACAGCCGGTCCAGACTTAGCATGATGTTTTTCTCAGCTCCGCCAGGGTCACTGACAACAACGTCAAGCCTAGAGGCCGGGGAAAGAATTATACTTCAGGCAATCCACGGTCAGTCAGTCAGAGAACGGTTCACTCGCCTGCGGAGCTTCAGCCAGGTAACACATGGGTTTGGGGTCGAACTTTAGCCTTTTAATTATGAATCTTAGGATGAACCTTTCATATGCAATATTCTAACCATATTTCATATGATGAATATAAAGTATAGCCAAAAGTTTCGCATCGGCTTCAATTTAACCCATAGTAGCTGAATTTGAAGATCATCCACGCCTACTGCTAATTGCTGTATAGACGTATTTTGCCGTGGGGCGCGAGGAGGGTAGCTTGACATCTTCACCGCCTCATCTTTCACGGGCTGCCTGAAGACTTTTACACGTTTTGGAAATAAAGATGTTCAACAACTTCCAACAATACTGGTATGTACATTTGCACGTGCTACGCCTATTTTACTGTTTGTGTTTTTTTATTTTCACTGGACATACTTTGAGAAACTCATGGTAGCCGTTTTCACGATGGGTTGTTTTGCGCGAAATGTTTTAAAACATTTTAAAATGTTTTAATATACAAGCTTTAGTATATGATATATTCCAAGAAACAAATTACCTATTTAAGCAATACTATTATTATACAAGAGTTATGGAAACATAAAATGAGCTCAATAGAATATTGGCCGTTTCCAAAGAACACATGCGTCTAGAGTCCATTCGTTCAGTTAAGCATACCGTCATACTAGTTACTCAATCTGGCAGCGTCATGGATCACAGGTATACCTTCGCATGGCGCAATGATGCGCTAGAAACGATTCGCTGGTCATTGCTGGGCGAGTCCATTATTAATCAAGAGGGGGAGGGGTCAGTCAATTGAGTGACCAATAGCGTTCCCGGTATATTTATGTTTTGGAATATTTTGAAAAGTTCCAGTAGGTGGAGATCACATCTAACCTATAAATAAGTATCTTGCTAATTACCACCAAACTGAAATTTTATAACATACTATATTCTTACCAGCATATTACAAAATTTTGAGGGACATAAATTCAAGACAAAAATTGCATGCAAAGGTTGTGTAGTCAAGCATTTGATAAGTATACTATAACTTGCAAACTAAAACATCTAAAAACATTTGAAAATATTTTACGCTAAAATATCTCATCGTGAAACGGCAAGCTTATTAAACTCAATCCTCATATTAATTTATTGATGACCAAGACGCTTTCGTAAAGTACTTCCTCGTTGCCATTAAAAATCAAACGGTCCTTTGGTCATTGCGAGGCGAGTCATATTAATCAAGAGGGGGTCAGTCAATTGATTGACAATGCGTTCCCGTTATTTATGTTTTCGTAATTATATTTATGTTTTGGATTAATCAAGACAATTTTTGTCTTGAATTATGTCCCTCAGATTTTGTAATATGCTGGTAAGAATAAGTATGTTAAAATTTCAGTATGGTCGGTAATTAGCAAGATTACCTATTGATAGGTTAGATGTTATCTCACCTACTGAATTTTCAACTATTCCAAAACAAAATACCCGGAAGCTATCGGTCACCTCAATTGACTGACCCCCCCCTCTGATTAATAATGCACGCGTCTTTGGTCTCTATAAATTATATGAGGATTGACCTGTTTACTATCACTATGTCAAATATGAACGTGGCAAGTATATTGTTTGCATGAACTGCTATGTTTCATCAATTGACCGTTAGACTGTTCCGTGGCCATTTTTAGAGGACTGCAAGTATTTTTTAGAGTTGTAAGAAGTTCACCAAATTTTCCCGGAAGGAACACAAGTAAAACAAAAATGTCTTATATGACATCTGCAGACGCACGAATAGCTAGCACGCTTTCATGTGATGCCCAATCAGATGCAAGATATTCCTTTCCCAGTGCGCAGCAGAAATCTCCTCTATGGAGAATGTTGAGCGAGGAGCACGTGCCTGTCGGCTAAAATATCCGCCAGCAGCGTGCAGCAGCATACACAGCCGAGTCAGCGGTCGATCGGAGCGCCTTAATATTCTGAGCCACCCCTACGACATCTCTGGTGCAGTACGTCCTTAGCAGCACTCGTCAGCAATCCGCAGCAGTGATAAATCCAATCAGATTCACAGCAAGGCGCAGTCACAGCTGCTGCGCCCAGTATGGCAGAGGCGAAAAAATCGCTGAAGCTGTCGCAAACGAAATTCGCCAAAGACGGAGCTGTCGCATTTAACCAAATCCAGAATATTACTATTTTTCAAGGTATTTGGTACCTTGGCGAGTTGCTCCAGGTACCACAGGAACTGTCGCGTACGGTCGTTTGCGCGTTCACGAGGATTTAAATATTGTATCTGAAAAAATGAACTAGTTATTACAGAATCTGTCGCATTTTGCCGAAAAATAACAATTTTCTGTCGCGTACGGTCGTTTGTGCGTTCACGAGGTTTTTCACCTCTGCAGTATGGGACACAGCCAAGAACATTATGTCACTGAGTGATTTCAGAGAGTAGAAGTGCGCACCACACATTGCTAGAATATTATTACTGATGGCAATAAAAACAAATGATTTTTTAAGGCAATGAAAATGACAATAACAATGCCCAGCTAAACTTTCGAATATAATATATTTTTTATATGAGATATTTTATGATCCAGGACATATCACCCTTCATCTCATATTTCTATTATAACTGCGTGTTTAGGGTTATCTGGGTAGTAGATTCAGGCTGTTCAATTTTCAGTCTCGTCCTTAGGATGACTATCGACTTTCAAGTTATAGCCTCAGGCATCTTTTCAATGTCCCGCTAACATCTATATTTCAGTGAACGATGTCTCACATAGAAAATGTGAGTCATACAAGCATACATATCATCAGAATAATCAGAAACCATATAGCATTGTGATCTAATCTTTTTTAAAAACACATGTTTTGTATCTCTTGATAAGTGATAATAGGTCATGTCGCGTGATTTTAAAATGTGCCCAGTTATTTTTTCCACGCCAGGATTGATCTCGATTTAGAAGTACATGTCCTAAAAATATGGGGTTAACAAATCATAAATATATTTGCTCTAACATTGCTATTGCTAATTTTGGGTTTGAAAGTCCCATATCACAGCAATCGTTTAATAACGTAGCATAACTATCGTGAAAGAGAGGCTAATGACACCATTATATTTGCATCGTCGATCAGCATCAATGATGCAACTGACCACATAATGACCATGAGGTCGCAGATACTGACCTCTGTCACTCGTCGAACTAGTTGATTTACAATTAACTGATTAATACAATAAATGTTTTTTATATACATTATTGTATTTCAAATATGGCACTGATCTCTAGAGACTCTTTAAGTTATTATTATAGATTCTTCTGTATGAATATACAACTATCAAATTTCATCCGCCAAAAATATCCAAACTCATCAGAATTGTGTTGAGATATAACATATTGAAAAGTACATACCACGATTTGTACACCAAAAAAGCGAAGCTTAAGAGCATACAAATGCCATGACAGAACAAAAATAACGAAACGTGAGAAGAAAGCAAGTACGGCGCCTACAAAAATAACTATCTTCTTTTTATACCACAAATTTAAAAAGTAACTTGTTTGGAAAAAATTCAAAAATCAAAACTTTAAAAATATATTTGAAAAGATATGCTAAAGAAACTATACAAACATAGCAACTACCATACAAATTTCAAAGATATCAAATTTTGGTTCGATTGATGACAAGTGACCATTAATATGGTCTTCATGACGTCAAAATTTCATTTCGTTTTTGGCGATTTTTGGACAAGAGTATGTAAATATATTGAACATGCATTGAGACCAATTTTTTTTTATATAAATGCCCTTAACGTATATTACAATTCAAAATATGTAACATTTATGTGACCTGAATTTATCGTTTCTTTGGACCTTACTTCACGTACATTGAGTCAAGTGAACTTGCGTATCATATGTCGACTCTACCAAAAAATATCTTATAACATGCGTGCTGACTTTTGAAACTTTGTTGCTTAGTGATTCTTATTACCTGACATGCTTGTCTTTACCAAATCCCTTAAGCTAGCGGGTTTGGTATCATACCTTTAGAGAGCTCTCGGTGTCAATGTTGCAACCAAAGCTTTGAATGGAAGTATTTCCATATGCTCAATATCTCGATTTCGACATTTGACCTGCATTGACGTCACGGCCTTTAGTGGCCAACACAATGTTATTGTCAAGTCGATGCATTTTTGGGCTATTGTCTGTTTGAGTCAGTTGCGATCCGTCACGTTGGTTCCTAAGATCGTGGGAGGGCTAAAAACCCCCCCCCCTGTGAGTCGTGTTACAGAAAATACACCAGTGACTACTGGGTTAACTTGTAACATGCTGTTATGCACATTGCACATTGTATGTACTTGTTGTAATTCGCACTTTTGTAGTGCCTTCTCCACGGTTTTAAATTATTGACAAATATATCAAACTTGGGTAGTGCGTATATATGGAGGACCCAATCTCCCTATATTTTGGGTAATATTGATCGCGTTTTTCACAAATGTTTCTCCGGTTCTGTAAAGCCGATGCTGCTAAGAAAATGCCAAATCAGTCTCGACTCTATGCTATTTCAGCAGTCATTCAGTAGAAATGATGTAGTCTTGCGGCTCTTGTCAGCTCCAGCGCCTGCGTCTTTACAAGAGCTCAAAGTATGAGACTTGCGCATATTTATGGAAAAGAATAGAGGGTGATTATACTTATTTGTGTAATCATAAAATGAAGGATGCTAGTGGTACTGACCTGATAGTTTCCGAAGCCCATGTGGTCGCAGGAGCAGTCACAGACACTGAGGTGTTTGCGAATCTCCAGGGGCATTTCCTCGAGAGGCAGTGGCACGTCTCCGTTCATGGCTTCGTTGCTGCCGCGTCTCTCAGAAGGCGCGCTCCAGGGTCCTGGCGATGCTGTCTCTCAGAAGGCGCGCTCCAGAGATATGATATGATCTTCAGAAGGAGATGAGGTATAGATATATGTCTCTCAGAGGCGCGCTCCAGATCTGGCGAATAGCTGTTCTCTCAGAAGGAGCGCTCCCAGATATATACTGTCTCTCAGAAGCGCGCTCCAGGGGTCCTGAACGATGCTGTCTCTCAGAAGGCGCGCTCCAGGGTCTGCGAATGCTGTCTATCAAAGGCGCGCCTCCAAGGGTCGCTTGACGATGCAAGAGATTGATACAGGGTCCCTGGCGATGCTGTCTTCAGAAGGGCGCTCCAGGTCTGGCGATCTGTCCTCTAGAAGGCGCGCGCTCCAGGGTCCTGGCGATGACGCTGTCTCTCAGAAGAAGAGACAGGGTCCTGGCGATGCATAGATATATACTCCGAAGCGCGCATCCAGGCGTCCTGGCGATGCCTGAGATATATAGAGACCAGGGCCTGGACGATGCTGTCGTCTTCAGACAAGGCCGCGCTCCAGGGTCTGGCGTGCTGTCTCTCAGAGCGCGTAAGGTCCTGAAATCTGTCTCTCAGCAATGGCGCGCATTACGGGTCTGCGATGCGTACCTCTCAGAAAGGCGCGGCTACTCAGGGTCCTGCGACGATGCTGTTCTCAGAAGGTCGCGCGTCCAGGTCCTGGGAGAGATGCTGTCTCTCTAGAAGGCGCAGCTCCACGGGGTTCCTGGCGATGCTGTCTCTCAGTCGCGCTCCCAGGCGTCCTGGCGCATGCTGTCTCCTCAGAAGGCGCGCTCCGGCCTGAACGATGCTGTCCTTCAGAAGGCGCGCTCACGGGTCCTGGCGATGCTTGTTCTCTCAGAAGCCGGCTCTCCAGGGTCCCTGACGTGCTGACTCTCAGAAGGCGCGTCCAGGGCTCCTGCGATGCTGTCTCTCAGGAGGCGCGCTCCAGGGTCCTGACGATGCTGTCTCTCAGGAGGCGCGTTCCAGGCGTCCTGGCGATGCTGTCTATCAGGAGGCGCGCTCCAGGATCCTGACGATGCTCTCGCGTCTCTCAGGAGGTGCAAGTGGGGGACTCTGACCAGCTCTGGGCTGCCATTGGCTGACTGATACTGGCTGCCGATCTGACCTGTAACCGGGCAGAGACGGTAATGGTCAGACATCCACACAATTACACACATCGTCAGCGACAACCAACAGCCGACTGCGATTATCTATCATCGAACGTTAACATGCTGCTCGGAATAGGCGTCGCAAGCTTTGCAGCTGATCACAGAGCTGATCAAGCTAGCTCAAAGTTCAATGCAGATCTCATTTTGATATCGATTCGAACGTGGCTGCGATCTTGTTCTCGATCTGGGACCGAGCAGCAGCCGCTGCACCATCGATTGCTCGCTGCCGACAGCACCGCGACAGGCGACGTCAGTTCAGCCGAGTTGCAGTGGACTACGTCTGCGACAAATCGCGCCAATCCACCGGGAGAGGCGGCAGGGAATGGCGCAGCGGTGGCGAGGCGACGGCGGGCCGCGTCGACGTCGTCCCGGACAACATCGGAAAGTTACGGGTCAGGTGCGCGCGGAGTTGATCCTGGAGAGGCTACTGGGCCCAATCTTATCAAGTACCTTGGTCCTCGGCGCCGCTATAACGCTGGTTGCCGAGATATCGGCGCTTGGTGAGATGGCGTTTTCGTGAATTTACAATGGCAATGGCAAAGCCAAGATCACAGCATTTCATAAGATTGGATCCCATGATGTTTTAGGATAAGTTAACATGATCTCGGAAGACGGTGTCTTATTAATTTTGGAGAGATGTGTTTAAACAGGGGCAGGAAAACAGGTGAAAAAAGTTAGCGACACGCCAAGCTGTACGCCAGCTGAATGGACTACGAGACAGCTTCCAAGTGTTGCATTCTTCATAGAGCTGTCTTGAGCTGTCGCCTGTCAAGGCCCCATCGAGAAACATGCAAAGTTCGCTATTTTGATTTACTACCAGTATCTTTTTTGAAGAGCCGCCAAGGCAGAATTCCAGCGTTGTGACTGCCTGCCCATGTTAAAATGTCATAGGCGTCGGGAACATAATCGTGGGACTGCTATCAGCTGTCAGTAGTGCGTCGCTTGTTGCGCGGTGTTTTCCCGTTGAAAGATAACTTTCATATCCCGCCGCCGGGCCCGGTGCTCGGCGCCCACCTTCCTCGGGCCGGGGGGGTGTTTAGACACCCCCCCATTCTAACATCGGCTCTATGGGACCTAGACATAAACCAAAAACACCGTTCGGAGAGCTCGTCAAAAGGGATTTGGAAAACTATTTCGTTGAAAATTTTTGCTCAGCCGTCATATTAAGTCACCAAGGTCAAATCAAGGTCAAATTTTCTCAAATTTTTCTAGATTTAGGCACATATCTCCAGAACTATCCCAAATCTCTCGGAACCTATGATATCTAGGCGTAATCATGTAAAGAAGCATTATATAGCTATTTAAATTTTGCGCAATCGCATGTAATGCCTCAAATTTCATCTCAGGCAGGTCCAATAGTTTTTGGGATCCAGAGGGTCATCAAATGTAAAAAATGCAGTTTTTTGGTAAAATATGTTTTTCCCTGACTGCTTTTTTAATTCTAAAAATGACACATGGGCACTCAATTCAAACTATCGTGATCCTCTCGTCAAGACGCTTTCGAAACAGTATACATGATGATCTCGTAAGGTCAACTTAAAAAATTTGGACCTCAGGTCCAGGTCAATTTGGGACCCCAGATAGGTCTGTTGCATATGGCGGCGACGCGACAGACGATACAAATACAGTGGTGTAATCCCGCTCGTCCTCTATCTTCATTATATCAGAAGTTATTAGCAATTCATTGCTGGAATGACCTCAGAAAAAAATTGAACCTCAAATGACCTTGTAGAGATCTTTTAGAAAGCAATCGCCTTAGGTCATTCAGCAATTGAGCCTAAAAAAACATGATTCTGAAAAAATCATCCTGATCCAATGCATACTTTACAGAATAAGGAGCTCTGTTTATTTTCCCGTTTCACTTATAAGGGGAGGTCCAGGAAATTGACCTGACCTAGGTCACCCGATATCGAAAATCCGAGATATACAAACCTTTCGAAATAGTCAACTCTTATAAAACCCTGTAAAGCTACGAAACCAACGCTAAAATCTGTGGCTTTTTTGGTGGAACCACAAACTTTTCGAGGTGGGGTCCTTGACCTAGCCTGGTGCCCTGACCATGACATGACATATTTGTCCAAAACTTTTTTGAAAGGCTGGACCAAAAGATGATCGAACAGGTACTGAATTGGCGGGCGCTACGCGGCCGCCGTTTCCCGATATCCAGGAAAAACCTGAGGGGGGGTGTCTAAACACCTCCCCCCCCCGGCCCGGCGCGGGAATATAGTGTTGTTGCAAATCCTCCGTTAGATGTAGCATTCAACAAGCATGTATAACAATAAGCCGTTTTGCATGGAGGGCCTTTATTCACCTCGGGTAATTGGGGCGTTTGGGGCATTTGGGGCGATTGAGGCGAATTTGGGCGATTGGGGCAATTGGTTTAAACGGGGGTTTTGTGCAGAATTGTTGAAATTTTGGCATTTTGGAATTAAGGACATTTTGGACCTAACACCGTGTCACGTGGCCATGTTTAATGAAGGGGCAGTAATAGTTACTGCCCCTTCATTAAACAAAACGCCCCAAACACCCCAAACGCCCCAATTACCCGGTGAATAAAGTTGTTCGTGAACATTGGCTCATGTTGTGCTAAGCTATTACAAGCTTCAATTAATACACACCATTTTCTTATCCAATTGTGGATGTCAATTACATAACTGTTGCAAGCAGTTTGTACATTTTAGGCTATCGTGGATCATAAATAAGTCACCAATCCATTGCACATCTTCTGAGTGGGAACAGTGCAATTCATTGTCCACGTAGCATAACAGGTGTTTTTGGTTCAATGAACAAACCTAGATTTTGTAGCATGTTGGGTATGCAAGTTTAAGGATGCATCACAAGATCACAAGCAGTAGTTATACATGCTGTTTAATAATATTCCTGCTATCTGGCAAAAATCAGAGATGTGAATTGATTTATTAATTGCTTTACAGGGCATATAAATTATGATGTTGAAGTGTTGGTTTTGGGTTGGCCGGCATGCATAATTTTAAAGGTGTAAAAGGTAATGGATGGGGTTCAGGCATTTAAAAGTATGGGCTACGACTAAATGAAAGAGCTGTTTAAGTTCTACTGTTTTGTCCTATCATGGGTGTGCATTGGTGCTCAGTTGTCACATGTTGTATTCAATTCACTCAGCAATCGCCAAAGTGTTTGAGAATTAAATTGTGTTGTCGCACATGGAACAGCTTTTGCTTGCGTTGGTGACAGTTAAAGGAGTGTGCTACTCACATGGTCATGTGGAGTTGTTGACACTAGTCTGTAGAACATATTTTTATGAATTTAGAACATGTACTTCATTTCCAGCAATCACTTTAGTTGCTGAGATATTCCAAGTCGCCAATCAACATACTGGCAGTTAATATAATTATCAATAGTCGCCAGAGAGCTTTCGCACTAGAAGCATTGCTCTTAAATTACAACGCTAGCATATATTGTTAGCGTCTGGCCACGTGCGCCATTATAGGTAACAATCTTCGCTACTCTGTTTATAGTGACGATCGTTTATGAGTTTTGAAAAACAAAACAAATGCAAAACGAATATAAGTTAAAATTCAACTAAAGGGGCTCCAGACGTGAATTTTAATGCGTAACCAAATCAAGAGCAATAGCTTCTTACCGTAAATCAATTATTTGACATTTCAAAAGAGTAGGCACACTCCCTTTAATCATTTGTTTTTCACCTCTGCACGAATGGGTTAAGGAAAGAACAGAGAAGGAGACCTCTCCGCTCCTGAGTCCAGTCCCAAACGTGGCGCGCGGCGTTGAGAAGTAGTTAATTCAAGGACACTGTGATGATGATCACCTATTGTTACCACCCCGTCTCCGCTGCTGCATTGGTGTGGTAATGCGAGGTTCCGGAAGGTGAAATACAGACCAAATTTCCCTGCTCGTAACAGTTCAGTTTATCACGCCAGTTGATCAGGCTTATATATAAATTGAAGGGTGCGGCATATCCCGACATTTTTACAAGTGCTGCATATTTGTTAATTGTATCAGTCCTAATCAAAACTGCAACACTACTTCTAGTTATCAGTTTACGTGCATGTGCGCTCTCCACTATGGCATATAATTCCCTTAATATTAAAACACCCATCACCTTCCCGGTGCCGACCGAAGCACTTGCCCCCACCACCACAACGCTCTTCATCCTCTCCCCTCCTCCCCCTGCTCTGGGTGTTGCCCATCCCTTCCTCTCCCTGCACACCTCCCCTGGGTGTTGCCCCTCCCCTCCTCCCCCTGTACCCCTCCCCTGGGTACTGCCCCTCCCCTGCATCCCTCCTCTGGGTGTTGCCCCTCCCCCTCCCATGCATCCCTCCCCTGGGTGTTGCCCCTCCCCCTCCCCTGTACCTCTCCCCTGGGTGTTGTCCCTCCCCCTCCCCCTGGTGGTGCCGCGCTTCCCCTGGGTGCGGCAGACTAATCGGACCCGGCAGCCGCCTCCGATGGCTCATCAATCGCAAGGCTTCCCCACCTCCCCCGGGTACAGCGACGTTAGCAAGTTTTCGCAGGAGCCGGCCCCGCCCCGGCCTGAGACGGCCCCACATGTGACGGTACATCACCCCTGGCCTGAGATGGCATCACATGTGACGGCACATCACCCCCGGCCTGAGACACCATCACATGTGACGGCACATCACCCCGGCCTGAGACGGCCCCACATGTGACGGTACATCACCCCTGGCCTGAGATGGCATCACATGTGACGTCACCAGATCCACTCAGCCGCCACATTGCACCACGGTACGGCGTCGACATATCTGACGCATCGAGCGCTGACGTGCGAGTGTGTACTTAGACATGGGGACCATCGTTACAAGTTACTAGAGGCCATTAATGTGATCTAGCATAATGGGCTGCAAATGCGTACCTATTGACAATACATACATTGCCAATAGTTGTAATATTTGTTTGCGATTTTGGCCGATTTGTAAGCATTTTTTAAGGAAAATGTTGCATTTCGAAATAAAAGAGGTGGCAATACACCAGACTGACATATTTTGTTGGCGTTATCGTTAGATCCGCCAGCTACAAACACGTATTGCATTTTTTTCTTCATTTTGACCGAATTTGAGGCGTTATTCGAAGAAGTTTACAACAACAAAATTGAAGAAGAGATAAAAACACACCTGAATAGTATATTCTATTGGCACCAACTACAATTACACAAGCTTTAAACACGCAATTACGTGCAAGTAAACGTGTTTTTTTCGTTTTGTGCAATTTGGAACAATTGCTTAGTGTTTTTTGATAAAATGTTCAAAACGAAATTTAAGAAGAAGCAAAAACGACCCCGTATTTTTATGTCAGCTTTCTTGAAACATATTATTTTTTTGTGTATTTTTTAAATAAATAAATTTTATTTATTTTGCTTGCCAATTGATAACATTTGTCTGACATATATTTTAAGCAAGTTAAAGAAAACATAACAATATAATGTGGTGAGAAAAAAAATTGTCAAGTAAGAAAAAGGTCAAAAAGAGCGTTTTCTTCACTCCCTGCAGGTGCAATTTGCACCCCTCGAGGACGCAACTATAAAACACGACTCAAGTATGGGTCAGATGCATGCACCCTGAAAGTTTGGGATCACTGGTGCCCGCCGTTTGACCTGTAGACTTGGCTAAACATATCGGACACACTGACACACATCCAGACAGGCCGGCCAGTACTTTTCTGAGCCAGGTCCCAGAAGAAGTCTTCGAATATCAAAATAACTTCGTTTTTCTTCATTCTAAGATTTTGAATTGATGGGCTGGTAGTGTGTGAGAGAACAGCAAATGCGCCAATTGGCCAAAGCAAAAACAGTGTCACAGTCCATCAGACAAGTGCCTGGATCCGGGATCCAGCTGATATCTGAATCTCTGTGTGCTGTGCCCGAGATCCATATGTGACACTAGATCCAGGTGCACAATAAGCCAAATGATCCACAAATATCCCAGATAATGATATGTTTTATGCCGAGGGATCCACTAGATTGCCAGATCCAACTTCGGGATCCAGGCACACTGGTAGCTACCTTCTTCTTGCTAATTGTATAATAATGTAAAATTAATTGCAATATCTATGTTTGCTAATAGCTACAACTAGCAAAGTAATTTGCAGATACTACTTATTAGTTATTTACATAGCAGGGGAGAACGGGGCACGTTCTGTCACGGGGCACATTATGTCAGCGGGGTTTCCTCGAGAACTATCCACCGTAGGTATATTGACAACTTTTTGGAAAAGTTGTTTTTTGGAAAAGTTTGTTTTTCAACAAAAATCCAAACTTTTTATAAGTGAACAAAACTTTGGTTTGTGGCCATTCAGATAATTGTATAGTGTCTTTGAATGCTGTCATGGGCCTATAGGAATGTCGAGAACATTGTGCTGAGCGTTATTCTGGCCCATTCTCCCAAGTGTTCAGTAAAAAAAAACGAAAAAGTGTGACCTGAGTCGAGTGGGGCAGGTTCTGTCACCCAATCTGGGGCAGGTTCCGTCACTGAATCTGTTCATGATTCCTAGTCGCATCGCTTATAAACGACCATAAAAATGATTGCCTGTTGTTTACAGATATGGTACA
>VOPJ01011702.1:0-28150 GCA_014673585.1 Semibalanus balanoides
CTGAGAGGGCCCAGAGTCGGTCTGAGGGTCCAGAGTCGGCCAGGGGGCCCAGAGTCGGCCAGGGGGCCCACCTTCAGCCTGAGGGGCTCTTTGGTCGGACTGATATGGCCCTTGGTCGGTCTGAGGGGCTCTCGATTTGCTTGAAGGGCCCCTCGGTTGGCTTGAGGGGCCTTTGCTCCGCCAGAGAGACCCTCGATTGACCTTAAATGTTACTCATCCGGCCTGAGGAGGCCCTCAGTCAGTGGGAGGGACCCACAGTCAGTGGGAGGGGCCAGCAGTCAGCCTGAGGAGCCCTCGGGCGGCGTGAGATGGCCCTCGGCCAGCTTGAGGAGGTTCTTCTGTCGGCCTGAGGCCCTGAGACCCGAGAGACCTATCGGTCGGCTCGATGTCTGAAGGGCCCTCAGTCGGCTTGATGGGCCCTTGATTAGCCAGGAGGGCCCAAGGTCTTAGTCTTACTGCGAGGCCCTCAGTCAGTCTAATAGGGTCCTCGGTGGGCCTGCGGGACCTCAGACGTCCTGAGATGACCCTCGGACGGCCTGAGGGGCCCTCGTTTCGGCCTGATATAACCCTTGGGTCGGCTTGAGGGGGCACTTGGTCGGCTTGAGACACTTTTCGGGCCTGATCGTGCCTAGTCGGCCTGAGGGCTCTGAATCGGCCTAAGGGGTTCTCGATCAGCTTGAGGGGCCTTTGTTTGTCCGAGGCGCCTACGTTGACTTAACGGAGCCTTTGATTGGCTTAGCAGGGCCCTCGGTCGACTTTAAGGCGCTACAAAGTCGGCTTGAGGGGGCCCTTGGCTGGTCTAAAGGAAGAAGAAATGTCGGCCTTGGGGTCTGAGCGTCTGTTAGCCTGATGGTCCCTGGTCTGATCTGAAACGTATTTGCAAGACCTTATCGTGTCCAATGCCTGGCTGAGATGACCCTATGCCAGTCTGACTGGGCTCTCTATATAAATGGGCGCTATGTTGGCCTGGGAGGGCCAAATCTAAGTGGTAGGTTTTTGCTTCTCCCTAAGATCACGACTTTGAAATATATTTACTTTCTCTCGCTCAATAACTTCTTGCTTACGCCCTTCCCAGCCCCAGCTAACAATTTGACGTCACAACGTTGTAAAAAGGTTGCAGTGCAGCGGCACAACGCTGCACAGCGTTATTTTGTAGACTCCCAGGAACGTTGTCACAACGTTACCTCATGACGCTCACAAGCCGGTGTCACAACGTTGCTACAACGTTACTTTTGGCAAACATGGCTAACGTGAATAGCTAATCGTAGTAAGGTGGTAAATATACTCAATTTAGGTCATCGTACCACATTGCGAGATGTTCTTCCGAAGTTACAAAAACAAAGTTGTGATATCGTAGCGGTACAACGTTGCTGCAACGTTTAAAAGCGACGTTTATACAGCTTTGCTCTCCACAACATCCACAACGTTGTCATAACGTAGTCACAACGTAAAGTTCCAATTTGATTTTTGACAACGTTATCTGTTAGCTGCCCCCGGTCAATAACCTTTTGTAAGCCCCCCCCCCACACACACACACTCAACAACGCTAAATTCACCAACTATCCCTTGGGTCCTGTCTCTGGTGGATATTCCCTCCAGACTGGACCCCCCCCCCGCGCCAGAATCAGACAGAGAATTTTCCAGCCCTGGTCCAGTGTCGAGGTTGTGTTCCCGTCAGGTATGATTCGCGTAGTGACATGCTGCTCGTACAGCTCTCCAACCCGATACCCGCCCTGCAAGCACTAGTGGGTCAGAACACTGTCAGCAGCGCTCCCCCTTTCTGTCCCCGTCTCACGGCTCACGCCCTTGACCCACAGCCGCGGCGAACGTACTTGTAGGCTTTAAATAAACGTACTTTAACGTACTTTATACTTTATATAAACGTACTTTAACGTACTTTATACTTTATAGTGCGTACGAACGTACTTTATAGGCGAGAATGTTCGGGGTGTCGGCAGACTCTGACGCCAAGGAGAGGAAAGGCTTCCGACAGGTGAGGCGTGAGGATGGGGTACGGAGCACGTGTCTGACCGGCCATCGAAGGTAGTGAAGATGGGGTACGGAGCACGTGTCTGAAGATGGGGTACGGAGCACGTGTCTGACCGGCCATCGAAGGTAGTGAAGATGGGGTACGGAGCACGTGTCTGACCGGCCATCGAAGGTAGTGAGTGCGGTGGTGGTGGGATTAAATGCAGATGGTCCGTTTTCCACATCTTCAACAGCGAATCGTTTGTGCCGTTTCTTGCATAATTATTTCAGTTTTCAAGACTGCGAACGTGTTTTAAATGGAATGTTTGGAATTAAATTAGCTTCTATATTTTTCGTTTTTATTTAACAAAGAAAAATACGTTTTGCTGAAGTACCTTCAAGCAATTAACTGTTCGTTGCGTTCTCGAGAGGTTTTGTATGCAAATGGAGAACAAGTTGAAGCAGTTTGCAAGGCCTAGAATAGAATCGTGGTTCAAGATGAAATTAAATCATTTCCTTTGCACATCTAAGCTTAAACATTTTCATGTTGAATGCTAGTAGACACTTATTTTAGGTCGATCACAACTCTGCTTATGCAGTGAATGCAATGCAATTGTGGTCCCCCTCAGGTCCCCTGATAACTGACATTTTCCATTCATGTTTGTGATGTCTTGTGAAAAATACTGCTCACATGATATACACACACACAATAGCAGTGAAGCAGTGAACCTAATGAAGCTAACCAGGATGCAGGATGCGATGATGCTCGATTCCGCACTTGGGGACCCATTGCACCCAGTAAGCAGACCAAGACTGCAGCAGCTGCATCCGAGCGCCACTTAACCAGTGATTGACTGTCACTGGTCGCTGGCCGGCCTTACGGAGAACTCTGGCTCGCCGATACCAGCTCATAGTGCTGTCATGCCAGTCCGCCGCCTGACCGCCGCTGGAAACCGAATATCGTTCTCAACAGCCTGGCCGAGACACGCTGTCGGCGGCCGCGGGGCTACTGAATTCCCCGACTACATACGTCGACACTGCTGTAGCCGATCAAGGCAGAAACGTGCTGCCACAAATAATGGTACTGCGTGCTTGATGTTGCGGTCACTGAGGAATGAGGATTTGGTAGGTTCGCTTTCGATTATTTTGTGTTCAATGCTAGAATAAGATAGTGGGACTTGCAAGTATGAAAAGCTGCTCCACATCCGTAAATCTTTACTTTTTCTAGAAAGTCATTTCCTGTAAGGGTTGAAAACGCTTCTGGATTTTCCGTATGAAACTTAACACTATATGCTGTGACACTAAGCTGGCACATATCCGTCACACCTCCAAGGGGGCCAAATAACATTGGCAGTGACGGCGCCGCCAAGCCCAAATCATCACCCTCCGTCATAACTCCAGCCAGCTTCCCCCCCTCTGTCCCCCCCCCCCCACACACACCTCCGTCGCCGCGCCTCAGGGTAGCCTGGGTAGTCATCTCATCACCTCTGACATAATCCCATCATAACCCAGAGGTCATCTAATCATCTCAGAACGCCATCTAACCATCACCCGCAGGCCATACCATCCCATCCGGCTCGTACTCATCATATACGTGCCAGAGCGGAGCACTGCCAATCGACACACGAAGCCCTGCGACCGACTGACCCACCGCGGTCAAGGTCATGGTGACGCGCCCCGGGGACGAGCAGTCGCCATGTGAGGAGCAACACGGTAAAATATCCCGCACACATCTCAAAATCAGTCATCTCCTCGCGCTGTGATTATCCCTTGACATTTCACTCTCTGGACAGACATTGAAGAGGAACACTCCCGCGACCCAGGATTAGCAATCTCCTCACACATGCAGCGTCACTCCCAACACCTCGCCTCCAGCGCCTGCCACGCCACACGCAGCCACCAGTTGCGTCTCCGCGCCCTGGATGCCTCGCCTCGATATCAGCCACCGTTCCGAGACGGTGTCGGCGGCGGCTCTATTCTACGGAAATCCAGGCGGCTCGCCTCGTCTAATACCGTTTCCGACGGCCAAAGCGGCGGCCGAACCGTCGGTCGAGGCAGCAGTCGAGGCGGCGGTCGAGGCAGCGGTCGAGGCGGTCGATGCAGCGGTCGAGGTGGTCGAGGCAGCGGTCGAGGCGGTCGAGGCAGCGGTCGAGGCGGTCGAGGCAGCGGTCGAGGTGGTCGAGGCGGTCGAGGTGGTCGAGGCGGTCGAGCAGGCGGTTCGAAAGGCGGCGGATGCATGCGTCGGAGCGGGTCGATGCAGCGGTCGAGAAACGGTCTAGGGTGTCGGAGGCGGTCGAGGCGGGGCTTGAAGGCGCGGTCGATTGCGGTCGAGACAGCGGTCGGGCGGTCGAGGCGGGGTCAGGCGGTCGAGTGCAGCGGTGATCTGAGGCAAGCGGGTCGAGGCACGCGGTCGAGCGGTCGGGGGGCAAGCGTCGAGGCGGTCGAGGCGGTCGAGGCGGTCGAGGCGGTCGAGACAGCGGTCGAGGGCGGTTGAGGCGGTCGAGGCGGTCGAGGCAGTCGGTCGAGGCGGTCGGGGCAGCGGTCGAGGCGGTCAAGGCAGCGGTCGAGGCGGTCGAAGGTGGTCGAGGCGGTGGTCGAGGCGGTCGAGGCAGTGGTCGAGGCGGTCGAGGGCAGTGGTCGAGGCGGTCGAGGCGGTGGTGGCGGTGGGGTGACGGGCCTCACGACCCTGGCTGTCCGCGTGGCCTGGTGGTGGCGGTGTCCAGCTGTCGGTGTCAAATGTCACGGGAGACTGGACAGGCCGAGGTCAACTAGTGTTCCTAGAAGCCGGTCAATATGCTGGCCATGCGTAGTTGACGGCGTTTTATGTCCAGACAGCTCAGCTCATGGTTAAAGAGCAATGTCTCAGATTCTGGTTATGACGGAAATTGATATGTGGTGCCACTTAATCTATTCGCTGGTGAAGTGCATTAACTGTCAAATATATCATATAGTGGAAGTGTGAATCATAACCACATGGTTAAATTGATTAATGTGTGATTCACGATTAATGCAAATATATTAAACTTTGCTTTCTAGTGCAAATGTGATTTACACTTGGATCATAATATTATATAGATCATAATTTACTTTGACTTAGAACATTATTAAATATATGTTATTCGTTAGACTGTAGGCATCATAGCAAAATGCATCAGCATTCCAAACATTTAATTACACTACGCACTTCAACGAAACGTATCCTGTTCATCATTACATAATAATTTAAAACTAGGATGCAATAATTCAAAACTTTATGTAGCCGTTTTAAGATAATAACTGAACGCACACTGAATAGAAAACGTTCCTTATACAGTTTCTTGATGAAAGGCTTCCACTCAACTTGGGCTGTTTTGCGCTTATGACGGCAAGGGAAGTGATGTTCTTCTTTCAACTCAATTTTCCGAGTAAGCTTCACTAAAACTGCTATGCAGTACGAAATCAAACTGCGATAACTGTGATTCTTGCAATGATTTCAAACTTCCGAAGCTCCCCTATATGGTGCTGTTTTGCCACCCTAGAGCATACAAACAAAGGAGAGGTTTGGCTGACCCATTACAAGAGCAAAGAAAGAGCTTAGTCACTACCACCGTGGTAAGAATTCAGCACAAATTAAAAGTGAAATGCACGAACGGAAAACGCAGGAGGACTTGAGCAGTGTCGCGCGCGGTGTCCCCGCTCTCCAGGCCGACGATGCCGAAGCCCAGAGGACGCCAGAGCAATCTGAAAGGTGGTCTTCCCCGCCCAGCATGGAGCTGCATGGTGTTATGTAGCAATAGCTGTGGTATCCTACAATGTGAGATGAAGGGTGAAAGAAAAAATGAATAAGCGATCATTCCACGCCATACATTGGTGAGGAGTGTTTATGAATTTGATCTTACGGGCACACAAACTTGACTTCTGTGATATATTTGAAACTGTCAAGTGATGAAAGTCCTTCATCTCATTCCTTCGCACTATGTGCTTGCTAAAAAAGATGGTGTTATGTAGATATTGTTTATATTGCAATTTTACATATTCGCGAAATGCTTGTAAGTGATGTTAATGAAAGCCATGACGCATTTTACTGGCTTGTAATGACTTGTAGCGTGTTCTGGGGCCATTGTTCCCAGCTTTTATATTATTTCGCAGGTCCTAGATCCACGAACATTCACTTGATTCCTGACAAAACAACATTTTCCAAAACGAGGGAATTATTGCAGATATGTCAAGGCCTCTCGCAAACGAAATACTTTCAATTCACCCAAAACAACAGATCCCATTACAGAGCCCATATTCTTCCCAGCACGCAACAAATAATACTCCTCAACCAGCAACTTTTGTTTCAAAACCAGATGTTCAGAGAATGTCTCATTCCAAGTGTCTTGTGTACGACTCCCCATTCCCGCGTCTCACTCAGACCCTATCCCTCCATTCCACTGTGTATCTCTCTATCTGAGCCGCTCGACCTCCTCCTGCCTCGAACTCGAGCCCTACGACCCACTAGATCAATAGCGTCGATGGCTGTAGGTCGGTTGACAGCACAGAATGGCCATCCCAGCTGACAGGAGGGCTGAACGGCTGATATTGGCATCTGTGTACTCCCGTGACGGATGAGATACGCCCTTTGTTGGACGGCTGGAGGCTAGAATGTAGCGAAAGCTTTATGCTGAATAATAACAGCATGACGTTTTGACATTCGTTTGCAAATTATGTTCAGGCTGAAGGAAGAAGTCCATGTTTGCAATGAACAGTGCTAAAGTGAATTCAAATCAGTTATGGCTAACGTCGATTTTTTGTTGCAAAGATTATGTGCTATTTGTCATGTCATTGCGATATGAAAAATAGCCATCGATATAACAAAGCTATAACACAAAAAATGCGTTGAAATAATGAACGGTGAGATGGTTGTGTTTGCTAGAGAAAGTATAGTAAAGAGAACCATAAAAATAAAAAAATAAAATATTTCAATTCGACACCTTTAATGAAAATATTGAGCTTTTTGGTAAATTTCTATTCCGCTGTATATTAGCCGTTTTTCCGACTAGTATTATTTTGCAGGCGAATATGTTTTAAAATATTTAAGAAAAAAAATTAACAATTTTCGCGCAAAATAAGTCATCGTGAAAACGGCTATTATGCGCATGTATCCCATAGTGTTAATTTGATCGAGTCTCAACATAACAAACTTGTAATCTTTTGAATTTTATTTTTAGGTAAATCTACCAAAATACACATAGTATTGCGGGGTTCATGATCGGTGTTTTCCCTCCACTATTGGTAGCGCAACATATCTGGCGCTTTTGTTTCAATCTGTTCAACGTTGAATACTTCTCGATGAATTACTTCTCAATCAACTGCATACACTAAATACGTCGCCGTCTGGTGCCAAGTTAAGCCACCGAATGCATCACGGTTTTCGTAATGTGTATTGATTGATTACGGAAAACGGTTCAGATAAATGTGTCATGTGTGTATTGTAATGTATGGAATACATTTATGTTGAAAATTCATGGGGAAAACATCCAATTTGTTTGTATTGAGTCGAGACCACTAAATAGGCTGCCGTTCAGGGCCAAACTTAATTGCCGATTTCAATGCACTTTTGTCAAATGTTTGTAGATTGTTCATAAACGTTTCGTGCATGTTCGCAAAAGACAGAGTGCAAACAACATATCACATACCTTCATGATAAATAACAACACGTGGGCAGGCTTTTCTTGGCTCGGGCACTGAACTCGTTTTTTAACATATCAAGTCGTTTAATTCTGAATGCATGCATGAATCAATGAAACATTACATGTTGTTGGGCATGCATTTAAATTAGCATATCAATGACACCTTGTGGGGAGAGGAATCGACAAGTCCTTGCAAAGTACTGACCGTTATAAGCGCGTGAAATAACTTCGGTTAGGATCATTTGTATGCAACATATCATTGAATTTACTTAAAGGTTGAATGCTTCTTCCAATTTCAAGTACAAACTTCATTTTTTGCTGGAAAATTGTCATTATTTCCCTGTGCCAAACCACCTTTCTTATATGTCACTCCACCTAAAACCTCAATAAAATCCACAATTTCATGAAAAAAATTATTGTTTACTACTACTCGTAATAATGAAGATTTATTCTCATTGAAAAGGCTCAAACATTATACGCATGGCTTTATATTGAGAAAAATTCGCATTTTAAGAATCAGTCAAAACAATATAAGTGTTCTCTAGATTTTCTATGCAAATCAAAGGCTATTCACGAAAAATATATGTGCCCGCATGAGTCGTTTAATAATTAATGTAAATTGATATATAGCCGATTTGAGAGGATGATAGCTATAGCTATTTATGTTTTGTAAAATTAATTCCATGAAATACAATTTTGTCACTTTAATGTAATAACGTACATTCTAATTCACCATTGTATAGCCAAAACCTTTATGAGAAAAGCTGCAATTTTTGCGACCGAGACAGCTGTCTACAGATTGTTCTATGAGCCAGCGGATTTCTCTGGAGACCGATGCACTCTGAGTGAGTCTGTGTGTGTGTGCATAAAACTGCTGCACTTCGGTTTAGTGGCCTCATTTCAGTTTGTTTAAGCCGCTGCAGTGAGCTTTTAACAGTCATGGCCACATTTTATCGTCCCGGTGGTAAATTTTGCCGCTTAAATGCACATTAAGTAAAGAAGAACAAACACACGTAAATATTCGCGTTATCGCTTTTAAGAAACCAAACATAGGAACAAAAAATATGAGAAGAAACTGTATATGAGCATATACAGTTTCTGCTGTTTAAACTGCACTGCCCTTTCTTCTCGTGAAACGAAATGACCAGCCACTCCATGCTGCATCCTGTCTCTGGTAGATTGTAAGAGTTATAATTTAATTACCAAACGGGCGCGAAGCGCCCTTGAGTTTGTTTGCCAACTTACTAGACAAATGTACATTCGAACCGGCCCGACTCGGCCGTACAGACGCTCATTTGAAGTAATAACTTGCAAAACCACTGCCCCGATTGAATTGGCTTTCACCTTGGTAGGTATTATGTATTGTACATACATCGAATCAATTTTAGTTAGAGCAAGTTAATATGACATCAAAAGTTTAACTTAACTTAGTGTACAAATAAAAATTATTCACAGTTTTCGTCGGCATAACTTGCGCCGGCAATAGCATCCATAGTCAACGCATTTTGATCTAAGCATTAATTTATACGATGAAGCAGCCAGTGCTTGGGGTCAGGACGTGCACTCCCTTTTGGCGGATTCGAGAAAGACAAAATGTTACTCACGACAAATGTTACTCAGAGCGCGCCCGCCCGGTCATCGTTCAAAAAGGTGTTTTGCTTGTTTGTATCCGTTAGTCAATATTTCCGAGAAACTGCGTATGGCGGACAGGAATGACAAATAAAGTAAAATGTGAGTAAAGGTAGAATATCAAAAGACAAGCTTTTTCTCACTGAGAATACTATTTATTAGCCGTTTTCGCGAAGGATTGTTGCGCTGGAAAGATTTGGAATATTTCTGAAATGTTGTAAAATGTTTTGGTATGCAAGTTATAGTATATGATATGTTCCAAATAATATTACTATTTAGGAATATAACACAATTCACAGTTATGAAGCATGAAATTGAGCTCAAACAAGTTATGATACAACATAGCCTTTTAAAGAACATATGTGTCTAGAGTCTATTGCTTCAGTTAAAGGAAATTATACACATGGAAAAGTATGTAGAATGATGGAAGAAGAATGCCCTGATTACGTCCTGCACTCATTTTTGCGAAAAAAGTCAGAATGTTGTTAATTTTGAAAAATAGATAATATTTTACATGTGACTCACACCCAATCTGCGTTCACCAAAGCGATTGTGTCTCACAAGGAGGCATCACGGCAAACTTTGCGCCCGCCCAGTGACAGCTGCTGTGCCGGCACCGCACGATGGGTGCACCGGTAGGCGTGAACGCGACTGGCTGGGTCGACCGGCGCTCGCTCGCGCCAGGTAGGGACGTGGGGGCACGCATACGTAACCACTAGTTTGCCGAGCGCGCTGACCGACCGTCAGGTGCGTCGGGGCGGAACGCAAGGTAACTGAAATACTGGCGGACGTTCAAAAACGAAGTGGTGGCATCACTAGTGGATAACTTACTGATGACGATGCGAAACGTCACGGATTTTGTGAACGTGAAATATCCACATAATACCAACGGTTTTTGCGTTGACAACTTAGCAACTAGGTCGCTTTGGAGGGAAAAATTTCGGATTTGGGTTCTCAGGCACACCCGACAATCTGGCTATCTCAGTTAAAAACTAATGTTAAAGGTGCTATATTCCCTTTAAGCATACCGTCATACTATGAACATATACAGTTTCTGCTGTTAAAACTGCACTGCCCTTTCTTCTCGTGAAACGAAATGACCAGCCACTCCACGCTGCATCCTGTCTTTGGTAGATTGTAAGAGTTGATTGAATTTAATTGCTAGTTACTAAATGTGGCAGCGTCATGGATCACAGGTCGGTCTGTGCTTGCGCAATGATGTGCTATAATCGATTCGCTAGTCCATTGCATTGGGCGAGTGTATTGTGCGTCAATTGCAGGGTGTCCATATGGCAACCAATAGTGTATCACGCCACATAATGTTTCTGAATCATTCTGAACCATTTGAAAATATCCTTTCGGTGGAGATCCATTCGGTGAAAAGATCCATTCATCACAACTAACCTACAAATAATTATCTTGCAAACTACCACCAAACCGCTATTTTGTAACATATTATATTCTTACCAGCATATTACTAAAATCTGAGGGACATTTCAAAAAGGGGCGGATCCAGGGTGGGAGCAACAGGGCTGGAAGACCTCCCCCCACTCAATGGAAATTGGCGTCCCTGCGCTGAAGCCGCAGGAGCACTAGTTTTGCGCCAAAGGCGCAATCTGGTCGCCACAGGTTCCCCAAGCCCATGCAGAGTGACCCCAAACCCATGGAGGGCACCCCAAACTCATGGAAGGCGCCCCAAACCCATGGTGGGCGGCCCCAAACCCATGGAGGGCACCCCAAACTCATGGAAGGCGCCCCAAACCCATGGAAAGTGCAACCCCCCCCCCCAATTCCGGGAAGTGCAACTTCATAACTTTGGAAGGGTGCCCTCAAAACTCGAAAGCGCGCCATCGAACGCTATTAGTCATGTTCACCAAATCTTAGGAAGTCGTCCAAATCTGAGGAGGGCGCCCCAAAAAACATAGAGGCCACCCCCATACCCATGGAGGGCGCTCCCAATTCTGGAGAGGGAGCCCCGATGCCCGAAAAAGCACCCCAAACTTCGGAAGGTCGCCCGAAACTCGGAAGTGCGCCCTCAAACACGATGAGGTGCACCCTGAATCTATGGAGGGCGCTCCCAAACTCATGGAGGGTGCCTTCAAAACCATGGATGGCGCCCCTATGTCATAATCATTGTAAAACAGTTGAGTGTATTAACATATGGAATTATTTTTGCGCAAAACTGCAACTTCCACGACAACCTTGCCGCACCTCATGACTAATTACCATGGCAACTAGTTAATCCAGAGGGACGAGCTCCCCTTTCACAGGAACATGGATGGGCATTTAATACAAGTATGACCCACGTTTGTTCCTGTATTGATCGTAATAATTGATAGTTAGCCCGTGCCCTGCTGGAGGGGGGGGACACCATCTTCCATCTCCCGGATTTTCTAAATAACTTGAACAATGAACACTACATGATAGATATCGAAGAGAAATTTGCAGCACCTTATGCTACATCAATTCTATTTCATACCAAATATAAATAAAATCGATATAGTACGTTGGGAATAATGACGTTTTATTGACGTCATGACATCCCTTTTTGTGGAAAATAAGAAATGTTTGAAAAATTGTACAACATCTAGTTTTGATGCATATTGCAAATTAAAACGTCAAAAGAAAGAAAATGGCATTGTTTTCTAAATAGCTATCTCAGATTTGCATATTTTGGGGTTATAACCCCAGAAATCAGCAAAACTGTTGGGGAAAAATTTACACGGCGCCCCCTAAAATGCCAAAAAGGCGCCACCAGGCCTGCATCCAGGGACTATCATGGGCTGGGTGCACCCATGGGTGCCCACTCAATTCTTCCAAAGTCTGGTGGGTATGCATTTGACTTTTCATGGGTACTGGGCGGGCATGGGTATGGCAATTTTGGAATAATGTCGCCAAAAGTTTTAAAATATGATATAAGACACTTGAACAATAGACTTAGGCAATTATATGACAGCAATAAATCGTGGTAAGTAATAGGGCAGTAATATTTTTTAAATCATGTCTGATCCTAGGTCTGATCCAAATTGATAATGTTGACCGCAAAATGTTCGATAAGTTCAAATCAGCAGCAGCACACAGGTCCCCGATATTATTTCTCGTTAATATTATGAAAGTCAACATGCTAGGGTAATGGTTGCGAATTTGTGAAAATAATTATCTGCCTTATCTGAATGGGCCCAATGGGCATGGGTATCAATATTATGAATTTGAATGGGTCTTGTCTGGGTCTGGGCTTGGTGTTCATGGGTTTCGGCTGGGTTGGGCTTGGGTTTTGGGCACCCATGATATATCATGGGAGACTATAGTCTCTGCCTGCATCCCCCTTAATGAAAATCCTGGATCTGCCACTGATTTCAAGACAAAGGTCGCTTGTAAAAGTTGTGTAGTTAAGAAATGGATCTTCGAAACATCTAAAAGCATTTTTTAAGCTTCGCATAATAATCCATCCTGAAAACGGCTCTTTTCTTCTTTTGCACTTGCATAACAAAGTTATCGATGTGTTCCTACAATAACCTACCATTAGCAACAAATCGACTGACGGTATAATTTAACTTTCGAGACAGCCGCTGCAGCAACGAAAAACGAGCACGATGAGACTTCTGAGCCATTTACAGCGGCGGAGAACCATCAGCTATAGATAGCCAGACACCAGACTCACATCGAGATTTAATTAGGTTCTGCAGCATTCGCCACAGATATCACTCTGACGCCGCTAGGTGACAGAAACAATTTTAGCGAGCTTAACGGACGCTGCAATCATTCCATTTTCTGCTGGAATTGCGACTCTGCCGAGTCGAGCCTGTCTTCGCCGCATTTATCAGTCAATTATGGCAAGGCGCCCCGCCGAGCACAGCCGCCATCAGAGCGAGGTCTGGAGTCGTTAATGCCCTCAGGGCATTATAACTGCTGCATAACGGAAAGAGCACAGCGGTTTTCGCACTCTAGAAATTATGCGTTATATGTTCATAGGCATAGATGTAAACTGCACTCAACGGTAATTATGAGCACTGAAAGGCGAATATATTCATAAATAGAGTTAACTCTTCAGTACATCATCTGATGACATCTGATGACAGCAGCCTCTTTCAAGAAAATCAAAGAGTTTATCTGATAATTTAAATGTCATGTTCAATTCCCGTCAAACTCAATTAAAAGTCGACAATATAATAAGGTCGTTAGTCGTCTGCCTTTGACAGATAATTAAGGAATTCCCGCCAGCAAACACACCAAACCAGAAAGCTGCAGCACAAGTGGTTATTGACCTTGGCAAAGTTAATTAGAATATTTATTTGGCGCTCGATATTTTAGCCTGAACGAAGTGGGATGGGATTGACGGAAGTGACCAAGATAAGACAGGTCAGATGACGCCTGGGGCTGGACTGGAGGCAGTTGGTCATCACTGTCTCGAGCACCTTACTTTCGTCTTTTTAGTCGTTAGAGAACGATGGCCTGGAGTTCTCATGGCATGAACTCATCGTTTTTCTGGATTGTTAGCGAATGTCCACGAAAAATGAATTGTCATATGGTACACAAATATTGATTCGTCAATACTTTGCACTTTTTAGCCGTTTTCACGATGGATTATTTTGCGCGAGATGTTTTAAAACATCTTAAAGGGACACTGCCACCTTATATATTTGTATTTGTATTTGACAGTTAAAACACTCTCCAATGTTACAAAGGCTATTCCGAGCGTCGCGTCATGATTAGTAAGTGAAGACATGTTAAAATTGACACTCAGGCACAATTGCACACAATAGATCGGAGAAAAATAAAGAGGAAAATAAATACATCCCCTCTCACAACACACACGCATATGCACGCAAAACAGCAACAACACAGCATTCACGATACCCCTATTAACAACACACAAGCATACATAAGTTCTGTCACTCGCTGAGATAATACCTATTCGAAAATATAAAAAACTAGCTCACATCATTCTACTAAAAGATCATGCAACAGCACGTTTAATGCCGTCTAAGTGGCAGAAGCACGGACATCTGGCGGCAGCATGTTGTACTGCTGTAACAACACTAAAAAAGTAGGCCGCCGCTTCCCGGCCTGGGGGGGGGTTCTTCGCGCGCGGGAAGCGCCAAGATCAGCGTCCTGACGTGTAGACCGAAGCCACGGAAGGGTAGAGTTAACCTGAAGCCTGAGAGGAGAAGGGCCAGGGGTCCTCGGTAAGCGAATTTTGTGAAGTAGATTAAAGTGAATGCTGTTCATACAGTTGCCGGGCGGTGGGCCACCCGTGCACCCGGCCGTCGTATGTGGACGATTTGCGGCGGCCGGAGATCACACGCAGTCCGAAGTTCAGGACTTTCTCTATGCGTTGCATGTTCTTCTCCGAGCCGCGCCCAAAGCACGGCCAAGGCGTAGAACGTGAAAGAGATGACCAGGGCCGGTTGACAAGGATGGGTTAAGAGGTCGCCGGGATCTGATGACGCAGTGGGACAGCCGATGGAGGATACCGTTGCATTTTTTGACGAGGGCAGATACGTGGCAGTCCCAGGTGAGAAAATGCTTGTCGAATTTGATTTTCTGTACGCCAAGGTTCTCACCGTGGGGCTTCACGGATCCGTGTCCTCGCGGACCGAATGGAAATCGGGGCTAGCCTCGACAATTTTTGGCGAGAGCCGAAGACGATTTAACCTCGGTTTTGCCGGTGGTTAACCTTCAACGTGGGAGTGGACCAGATAATCCAAAGAGTTCAAAAGTCTGTTCATGGTGGAATGAGCTCGGGGAGGGATGTTTTTTTGCCGGACGAGCATTATATTTTGCTCGTTTCCGGCATACCTACATTATATTTGAGTTGGAGATAGCCATTTGCTGCTTGGCATTGAAAATTAATGTATGGCAGTAGTTAAAACAACCACCACTGGTCTCACCAAAATATAAATTCAAGTTTTGATTTGCAAATCTGTAACATCGGCCAGCCCCCAATGTATTTGAATGGGGCCGTTGAGCCGATGTCGTAGTCCCTCTCTTTGCTAATGTTTATTACAGTCGACTGTTTTAGCCTTTGGCCATACATTAGCTATACACTAGTCATACTTATGGCAGCGGGAAGGTTTTCTTTTTTTTTCCCAAAAATTCCTTCATATGACGTCATCAGCCCAAATTATTAAAACGCATTTTTCATGAATTGAGCATCTTTGTGAGAAACATGTCATAATCGTGTTCAGCAGCAGTTACTTCATATTTTGCACCACAAACGGCGTACATTTGCGATTTTTTTGGAAGGTGGCATTTTTTTGTTAAGATGTTTTGAAATGTTTTAGTATGAAAGTTTTTAGTATACTTATTCTTTCCTTAACTACGCAACTTTTGCAAACGATTTTTGTCTTGAAATGTCTCTCAGAGTTTTGTAATATGTTGGTAAGAATGTAGTATGTTACAAAATTGCGGTTTGGTGGTAACTAGCAAGATAATTGCGTATAGGTTAGCTGTGATGATCTTCACCTACTGACACCTTTCAGAACATCTTGAAACATATCGGTCTCTGGCACGCTATTGGTCGCTCAACGTCACAATTAATTTGGTAACAATTGCATTATTTTTTTGCTCAGGTCGATATTGAGGTCACCAGAGGTCATCCAAGGTCAGATCTTCTAGTTTTAAAACTTTGCTTCGAAAAGCCCCACATATTTCGGGAACTATAACATTCCAGAAAAGAAAAAGAATAAGCAATAAATAGGTCTTGAAAAATGCAGGCAATACAGTGTCATCAAAGTTTAAGTTAGGTTAAAAGTTAACCCTCGCCCTACGGCGAGGGTTAATAGGACCCCTCCTGAGGTTTTTCTTGCATAACTTTTTACACATGCAACCGATCTTTCTGAAATATTAAGTTGCTAAGATAATAACAACTATACGCATGCTGCCAAGATTTCGTTGAATTGAAAAAAGTATTCGAGGAAATAATGACGTTTTAGTTACGTCATGTTGGTGGGAAAACGATAAATGTTAAAATAATCGTAGACAAATTGAGTTTTGCAGCAATTTGCAAACAAAAAACAACAAAGATAGAAAATGACAATTTATTTTGAATGCCAGTCTCAGATTTTCAAAATTTTGTTTTTTTACCTAAAAAATTCAAAAAGATGATTTTTGGGGGAAAATCACCACAAAATCAAAATTTTCCAAGTTGTTTAAAAAACGGAACATATGAAAGAGGACTAAATATGGATGAAACACAAGCCAAATTTTAAGGGAATATCTCTTTTTTTTACTGTGTGATGGCTCACTAAGTGTAAGAATCTTATGACGTCATTTTTTAAAGAATTATATTGCTTGGGCCTTTTGAACAGATACGAAAAAATATAATACTTTTTTATTTCTGAGACAAAACTGGTTCAGGAACATACATCTGTATTTACATTTATCAATTTCTCATTTTGAGGTTTTCTGATCGTTATCCGGACGGGATCAAATCGTGGTTTCTCATGCAAATCGCCCATAGCAATCAGCATCTATGGTGACGATTTACGTGCCCTAGAGGAGATTAACTAACCTAGACCTAAGAATCGATATATGGTCATATAGCTAATACTAATTCAACGACCAACATTTTGATGCTAACCAAATCATTTTATTTTCATATTTTCAATTATGACGATGAACAGAACAAAGTCGCTATTTTTGGACGTGGTCGATTTTAGGTTATTCACTTGACCTGCTGTATGGAAGGTTACCCGTTGACCTGAAACCAAAAAATTGAATACCGTTAAATTTCTCACATGACGGGCAACATGCTGGTTTTTACCGCATTGCTCTATGCTGCTTGGTTTGGAAGTTAACAGGGGGTATTTTTAGGACCCCCCTCCCCCGTATGTGCAAGGGTAAGTAAATAAGTAAAGCTTTCGAAGGGCGAGGGATAAGGTTCCAGAGCTCATTGAAGGTCAAAAAGTATATTTTTGGCAGAACTGTTTTCACAAATAACTTTTACATATTTTAGATAAGGGGTTATTTTTGACGTGATCGTGTTTGTTTTGTCAAGGCGCTTTGAATAATGATCGAATTGACCAGGTTAGGTCAACTTAAAAGTTTGAACTCGGGTCAAGATCAATTGACGACCCAAGTAGGTCACTTTGCATGTTGCGAGACGTGCCTCGACGAGACAAACACTTCGGTGCCAGTTTCACTTCTCTATCTTCATTCTGTCAAAAGTTATTGACAAAAAAAAGTGTTGGTGACCTCGGATGACCTCATGTGACCCTGCAAGGGCTACTGAGCAAAATATTTGCCTAAAACATCAAGAAGGTATAGAGTAACACAGACAATACAAAGTTGACACGATCTAATGTGTTTTTCTACATGGAAAGCATTTGCCAATGATTTGTCGTTGCCAGCAATAATTTGCAAATGCAATGCAATTTGGCAGACAACCATACATTTACAGCGGTACAGGAAAATGAATGTTAGCATTGGATTCCTGGCACATTTTAATATATAGAACAGGAGTTCATTTGTCTCAAAATTGTGCGTTATTCATTCAATAACCACAAATGATGAAGGGAGGAGGCGTTTTCTGACATTTGTAACGTTCAATATGGACAATAATGATTTCGAGCTAGCGCGAAGCGCGAATGAGACCCCATCAGATATGGGATTGATCTCACATAAGCGGCCGACCTGGCCCGGCCCGGCCCGGCCCGGCCCGGCCCGGCCCGGCCGTATCGCTTTTCAGAAGCTAATATCTTGGCAATCCTACATCCGATTGACAAGCGGTCCTCACCATCTGATAGCCCCATTCAATCCATGATGCTGAGATTTCGAGTTCCTTCCAAGCGGTGCAAACTACATCCGTAAGGGAGTATAAGTAAAAAATCGACCCCCCCTCCCTCCCCCAGTACAGTCCCGGCCCCCCGACCAAGTCCCGGCCAGCAGCGTTAGTTCCTCCATTTTAAAGCAAATGTCATTTTCTATCCGTGCCGTTTATTGTTTGCAAATTGCTGCAAAATTATATTTGTTTACGATTTTTCCAGCATTTATCGTTTATTAACCAGCATGACGTCACTAAAACGTCATTATTCCATAGACTACATGGCCAATTTCAATGAAATATTGCCAACATACGTATAATTGTTGTAAACTCAGCTACTGAAAATGTCAGCAAGATCGGTTGCATGAGTAAAAAGTTATGCAAAAAAACCTCAGGGGGTCGTTTTAGGACCCCCGTAGGGCGAGGGTTTTAATAATATGATATATAGAAATTGGACCCAGGAAGACGTTTGTAAAAAACCTGATACTGACAAACTGTATTATTTTTATAACTAATCAAACAAAACTTCAAAGTGGCAAGTGCCGAGGTCAGAGGCTCCTGTGAAATAGGCTGTCCCATGCCGGATGTGGCCTCCGGATGTCTCCTGTCTGTCCCCAGCCACCCGCCCGCCGCTGCAGGCGCGGCAGACCCGCTGCAGGCGCGGCAGACCCGCTGCAGGCGCGGCAGACCCCTGGCAGGCGCGGGAGCCCGCCTGCAAGGCGCGCGACCCGCGGCAGGCGCGCAGACCCGCTGCAGGCGCGGCAGACCCGCTGCAGGCGTGGCAGACCCGCTGCAGGCGCGGCAGACCCGCTGCAGGCGCGGCAGATCGGGTCGACCGAGCGCGGCCGTGCCAGGACGGCAGCACGCGAGACGGCCAGCTATGGTTACCCAGTCAGCGCTGCGTCGCGGACCGCCGAGCCACCTGAGCACACACTGCGCTGCATCGCGTCGGTATGTGTTGTCATCTGCTTCTCAGCGCAACCCGTCTGCCTAGTACCGTTTGCCTAGTCTCCCCTCTCGACCCTTCTCTGGTGTCCACGTTTCTTCGCAGTTTTTAAACCGCTGTAAACAGTAAACATGTCCCGAGCTCTATTCTCACTTGACTCTCACGCTGTTCGAATGGCCCTTTGCTCCGTCAGCTTCCGTGCGGTGTGGTCGGCTCCTTTGTCGCGTGGTTTCTCCTCCGCAATAACAGATTCTGGAATACCTAGTGCAGTGGTGTGAGTACTGAGTAGTGGTGTCCACTGAGGAGAGAGAGAGAAGCGCGTGATCACCGACACCGTATAATTAGGCGCAGGTTATCTAGCCTTTCATCTAGAACCCTTCATGGAATGGGAATACCATATGGAAATGGAAGTGGGACGCGGAATGGATGAAAGTGGGGCAAACTTTTTTAGAAATATCACGGATTGGAATGGGTTATGGGACAGACTATATGATTTGTTAGCACGAAAAACAGTCAAATATGCTTTAAATGGATGGGAAAGGGAGCCATGCATCCCTGGCCCGTCAGTGTAAACAAAGTGTAAACAACCCCGAAAATATACAGTGATACGTTATATTTAATGATTTTGTACAGTAGTGGGCAGCTGACAACACTAAGCAGTGATCACGATTAATGCATGCTTATCTCTTATCGACTAAAATTTATACTGTTCTAAGAGTATGCCTAGCGTCGAAGTCTTAGCAATATGTCATAGATGGAATGCTACCAGCGGTTGCTGGAAACTGCGACTTGAAACATCTGCTATGCTGTGGGTAGAGTATGCTCTTTGCTAAAAATGCACGTTTATCGTTATCTAGTGGAAATGCATACTACATTTGCTAAAAACGAGCAAAGTCTGTGAATATGCGACCGAAACAAAACCATGCATTCCCCTCATTTGAAGTCAAATTAGGCTACCAGTGCGTGCCAGTCCAAAGTGACCCTCCAGTGAAATTGCCTTAGAGGAGGCCCCGCTTCCCGAAATGATGAGTCTCCTTGCCGTCTGTAATTTTCGACTTCTATCACTCCCACCCAGTAGCATGGCCATCTTGAATTAGAGCGCCTCCTTCAGTCTGTCTAGATTGGCAGTCCCTCGGGCGTAGAACTGCCTCCTCCTTATTCGCGTTGTCGAACTGCAGCTTCTTTGCCTACCTCGCCGGCGTGCGTCCTCGCCAATTATCCGCTCGCCGGCGGATGACCTAATCTCGCCTGCAATTTTTCTCGGTTTCTTATACACCTATGTCGCGTTGAAAGCGCGATTCCATCGGCTGGTGCATTGCAGTCACCTTCTCGCTTCTTCCTATCGTGTACAGCCTTTTATCCTTTCCTTACAGCTATCTTCACTCTCTCCCATCGCGTACCGCCTTTTATCCTTTCCTGAAAATACCTGTGCTCGCTGCCTATAATTTCCCGGACCCAATTGCCACGGACGGACCGGTAGCCACAATCTGTTTAGTGCATCACAAACATACAGTCCACACTGCAGAACGCCGCTCGGGACACAGGAGAAGGCGTCTCGGGCACACGTAAGACTGCCGCGTCTGCGACACCGGAAGAGAGGCCGCGTCACCTGTGATCGTAAAGCTCCCCGTTATGTAACGTTTCAATGATGATGTAAAATGCAATACTACTACTCTGCGGTCCCTGTGGTTGACGAGTAGGTGTCGCCAGTGAATTTGAAATCACCATATGTCGGCAACATCAAAGGACGATATATCCAGGAAGCGCTCGAGAGCCATATACCTGACTGATGGATGCATGTCGAATAAATGGCGTCCTTTAATAACGTTTTCACTGAATGAATGAATGGATGAATGTACAATTAGTTGAATCCCATGATAGTGATCTAACGGATGCATATCGAGCAAGGTGAATTTCAGTGCACATATGTGGGGCATGATATTGGCAGCTCTCTTCTTATATGGATTTCAGACCCCGTAAGACACCGTATTTTGGCGATAAATTATTATGAAATGGCAGAATCGGATTTAATTTTTTGCACAGTATATTTCATAGTGGTGCCAATCGGTGCAAACATTTTCGGAAATCCGAATTTGTCCAAACACTGATTCGGTTTCGGACCTACATAAGCATATTTATTTGGACATGTTCGGACATCCAATGCCCAAGGATGACTTGTCGTGAAAATCATTTAGTTACTTTTATTCAATAAATATTTGCTTATATATAAATATACATATATTATTATTGTGGTTTTCTAATATCCTAACTGAAGCGTTATTTGAAACAAATGTCTATATTCATGTACGTATATATAATTATGTTGGGAATGATATACTGGATGCTTTACAATCCATATCATTTGCTCTACTTTCGGACAAATTTCGAACAAACAATGATCTTCGGACAGTTTCGGACGGACAGCTGACCATGTTCTCGGTCATCGGTCGGACATTGGACAAATATTTTCTGAAACTGACACCACTAACTAACTGGCACCACTAAACATTCAGCCCTAGCGCCAATTTTTGTCTGCGTAGTCTGTTAACAAAAAATATAATTTAGGGTACTTGTCGTTGACTTTTAATAGTAACCAGTAAGACGCCTTAAAAGGCAAAGGACGAGCGAGCCCGAATAATCCCGATAGCAAGCATATTACTTAAGGAATAAGGCTGTGCAGCGTGCACCTCCGCAAGTGCAGTGTGACCCAAAGTTTGACTTGCGCAACATTGCCAGTGTTGTGGTCCCAAACCACGCACCAAATTTCAGCTTTATCGGTACAGCCGTTTCTCAGCTATAGCAGGATAATGTTTTCTGACACCCCTAACGGGGCACGTGTCACGCACTATGCTGACCCCTCACGTGAGACGAAACATGTCAATAACATATTGTGATTGAATGGGTCGATCGGATGGCGAAAACTGCTTGTCAATCAAACTACCCATTTGGATCTGGTAGTCCGTACCTATTCATCCTCTAATGGCAGGCGGTGACGTGAAAGTGATGGGCGTGGCCATGCCGCACGAGCCAAGTACGATGCAAGCCTCTCCAGTGAGGCAGGAGTGAAAGTAACTCACAGTCGGACCATAAAGACGCAACCAATATCGAGTTGCTCATCAGCGGCTCGTTGGTCTAGGGGTATGATTCTCGCTTAGGGTGCGAGAGGTCCCGGGTTCAAATCCCGGACGAGCCCACCTCTTGTCACAACTGATAGAGAGTCCAGGCTTGTATATCGTCTCCGAAAATCCATGTCCTCAGTCAAGGGCAGCAAAATATCACACCACACTGTTGAGTCTGATACAGATTATATGGGAGGGTGTAGGTCTGATGAAGCATTAGTTGAGGGGGTGGTTTTGCATGCAATGATGATTTGTAAAGCTTACGTTTGTATGCATATGTTGTGCAGTGAAGCACGCCAATACATCGATATGCAGTCTTGCTCTATGCATGACGTGTTTTTTAGTGGCCCTCTTTCTTGTTTTTCAAAGATAGATGTTTCCTTAGATACCCCCCCCCACACACACACACACACACTCACATAAGCTTTCGGCTGATTTCCTTTCCTCGATTCTCGAAAATAAAATATACTATATATCACATATAACAATTGTTTATATCTCTGAAAGGGGAAACACTAGGGTCCATAGAATTAAAATTATGCATGCATACCCAAACTGGTTATGGCCAAGGCCATACAGAACAGAC
This sequence comes from Semibalanus balanoides, assembly GCA_014673585.1. NCBI lineage: Eukaryota > Metazoa > Arthropoda > Thecostraca > Balanomorpha > Balanidae > Semibalanus > Semibalanus balanoides. Next base: position 22,667 of record VOPJ01011702.1, read on the forward strand.
TTTCACGATCCTACGCTTACACTTTCTTATTAGATTCAATATTTTATTCCATACTAGCGGGGTGCCCGCGTTGGCCCGGGCAATTAATTACCTAATGTTAGCCATAATGACACACTTGATGTATTTTTAAGTGGTGCCGTAGTTAAGCTTTAACTTTGAAAAATGCTTACCCCAGTGACCAGTCACGTCCAAAATTACAATGTTCCCATGCTATAAGAATTGTCAACAAATACTGACAACAAAGCACCACTTGACAAATTGCGTTGTTTCAGCTTATTCCATCAAGTTGCCGAAAAACGCGGCTCCACTTGTTGAACTTCCCCGAACCAGGGCGCAGCCAGGGGAGGCATTTTGGGGCAAATGCCCCCCCCCGTCGCGGCTGAGAGGGGCCCATTCGGGGCTGAAAGGGGCCATCGTCTCGGTGGAACTCGTGGGAACGGTGGGGCCCTCTTGCCGGTCTACCAAGGGGCCCATCGGGTAATCGGTTGACCTGAGGGGGGCCCTTTGGTCGGCATGAGGTGCGCTCTGTCGATTAAATGGACCCTTTGTCGGTCTGGAGGGAAGCCCTCTGTCGGTCTGGAGGGGGCCCTCTGGGTCGGTTTTAGGGGGTCAATCTGACGGTCTGAGGGGGGCCCTCTGTCGTTTGAGGGGGCCCCCTGTCACGTGATGAGGTCTTATAAAAATATACAGGCCTTTAGCCAATGTTAGAGGGCCCACTTCGGTCAAGTTCGGCGTGCCCCCCCCCCGTCGCAAAATCCTGGCTGCGCCCTTGCCCCGAACCACAGCTCAGGATTAATTGGAGCATTGAATGTGCCATGCGTTATGGAGCAAATCGAACCTTACCTTACCCTTTGATCATATCGCTTGCTGATTGGAGCATCTTGGCCGGATGGGACACCATGCCTAGTGCCTTTCTGCCTATACCAGGCAAAAGGCCTCCGAGACAACTCGCCATGGTGGGGGGTCAAAATACTCCCACTTTTTCTAACTCGAAACGAAAAAGGGGTAAAAAGATGCAAAAAAAACGTTTCGAAAGCTCTCAACATGTAACATTTCGAAGTTACTGAGACTATTTTTACCTAAGTTCAATTTAAGGTCGCTACAGTCATCATTAGGTCAACTTTCACAGTTTTTACTTTGCTTCGAAACACCCCGTATGTTCTTGTAACTTATGATAGATAGGAACAAATTCAAAAAATAGCAAGAGAGAAGCTCATTAAAAATGCCATCTGATTGGGTGTCCTCAAAATTGGAGCTCAAATCAATATTTAAGCCAGAGGGTCATCGAAGGTAAAAAAATGCAAGTTTTGGTAGAATTTGTTTTCCCGAATAACTTTTTATATAAAAAGGATAGAGCAATTATTTTAATACCATCGTGTTTGTCTCGTCTATACGCTTTGAAACATATACATGGTGATTTGGTAACGTTACTTCCAAAATTTGACCTCAGGTCAAGGTCATTTGGTGCCCCAGATAGGTCATGGTATTTTTTTTTCCAAAACCTTCCTGCCATTATGCTGATTTATAAATTGTACGGGTTTTGTATCCATAACCAAGGGTTTTCGATTCCATGACGGTCAAACGGTTTTCCATTTGCCCTTTATTATGTAGATGTCTCTACTATACGTGAAGTGCACACAAATAGATCAGTTATGATCGTACAACAAATGCATCCTGAATTCAAAGAGTGAAATAATACATTTGCATTTGAACTGATTTGTTGTAGGTTAGCGAGACAGTCATGTCATCTTTCAAGCATTCTAGGTCATCTAAGAATGGCTATCTTTGCCAGATGCTGGATTAGATAATAAGTGTCAGTGGTTGCCATGCCATGTCATGCCAGAAGTAATACTTGCCAGCTTGCGAATTGACTAAACAAAATTATCCACTATCACATAATTTAATATCCACCGTCTCCTACAAGCCGTCAATGTTGCGATCATCCGAGATATAACATTCCACACTTTATACTCATCGGCTGTCCTATACACAACGCTAAACGTCAAACAAAGTAGACTACATAAATCGTTAAAAAATCAGGTCAACTTGCCGACACTTCTGGGTGACGAACACCCAAAGCTTATTTACTTTCTTTACGAATTCCTTCGATATACAAATATTTGTGTATTCATATAAACCGGGGTGACACTACTGAGCGCGCTATACGGCCGCTTTTCGAGGCCGAAAAGACTCGTTGGGTGACGTCACAGGAGGCTAGCGGCGGCCGGTCTTTACCGGCGCCGAACGACGTCCTGCCCAAGAAATGACTTTACTATATAATGCTTGCCTGCCCAGCCTGCACGGCTTGCCGTGAGTGCCGCTGCGCTGCGCAGCCAAATGTCGCATAAGATAATGCCCCATGGCAGAGCGTAGCCAAAAGGGATCCCTAAGGGTCCCTACTACCCCCTTGGGACATTTGGGCCCCTTGGATTGGGACAAAAGCTTCTTGTTTCAGAAACGTCCCGAGACCCCTCAGACCTTGCAAACGCCATGCGTTAGACCAAACCGAGCGCTTCTCAGATCCAGACTAACGGCCACTGTTATGTCCTGGGAAGGCTCTCTAGACAGGCCCAGGGTCCCACAAGCTGGCCAATGGTCCGCCCTCAGCGGTCGAGGAGCCCCTCGAGCCTCCAAGGGCCTCTCTCTAAGCTGGCCGAAGGCCCCTTCAGGGTGGCTAAGGGCCCCCTCAGAGCTGCAAGGGCCCCCTCGAGCTGGCCAAGAGCCCTCAAAGCTGAAAAAGGGTCCTTCAAGCTGGCCGAGGGCCCCTCGAAGCGGCTGAGGGCCCCTCGTGCTAACTCAAAGGCCCTCTCAAGCTGCTCGAGGGCCCCTCGAGCTGGCAAAGGGCCCCTCGAGTGAACCAAGGCCCTCTCATTTCTGCTGAGGACCCTCAAGCCGGCGAGGGCCCCTCAAGGTTGGCCGAGGGCCCCCCTCAAGCTGCAGTCGAGGGCCCCTCAAGCTGGTGCTAGGGCTCTCTCGAGCTGGCCAAGGGCCCCTCAGCTGGCCTAAGGGTCCCCTCATGGTGGCTGAAAGGCCCTCGAGCTTACGCAAAGGGTCCTCCTCAAGCCGTCTGGGCCCCCATGCCGGCCGAGGGCCCTCTGAAGCTGGCCGAGGTCCCCTCAAGGTGGTGGCTGAAGGCCCTTCGAACTAGCCCAAGGGCGCCTCATAAACCGGCCGGGGACGCCTCAAGGTAGATGAGGGGCCTCTCGCCGGCCTTCCTTACCCCTCCAGAAGTTTGGGGGGTCACTGACGGCCTTTTTGACGCCCCTGCGACCGCGGCCGGATTGACGTGGCAAACCGGAGGCGCTGCGAAGGGAAGCTGTTGCCTCCGGTGACGTCATGGACGGCGGTCCCGTCGTTGTTTCAAGGTGCAAATGCTCGTGTCCTTACCTGGTTATAAGGCTTGCATATAACGGGGAATTTCCTCCGCAATGCGGCAAAAATGCGCATGTTTTGCTCTTTGGTTAGGCTCCGTTTTTGTCAGTTACAACTTTGAAGCGGATAATAACAGACCACAAGGTCGGCTGAAATAGTAACCGTTTTCACGATGAATTATTTTGCGCGAAATATAAAAAACATGTTTTCCTAGTAGCCGTTTTCACGATGGACTAATTTGCGAGAGATGTTTTAAACCTTGCCCTATGGTCCCGTAAGGCGAGAGTAAAAACTTTTTTTTTTGCAAATAGTCCATCGTGAAAACGGCTACTGCTAAAACATTTTAAAACATTTTAAAATGTTTTAAAACATTTCGCGCAAAATAATCCATCATGAAAGGGCTCATACATAATAATATAATATCATAAAATAAGAAGAAAAAAATATTGTTGTATTGTTATTCCTGCTCCTCACACAAGGTCGGCTTGGATAGCAACACCTATTGCTGTGTTGCTGCACCAGCTCTTCACACATACAGGGTGCCGCTGGGTGGGATAGCAATCCCCATTGCTGCATTGCCATCCTGGCCGTTCACATCCACAGCACTAGCACAAGGTTGACCGGACCTGTGAAATAGAGGTGACAAAACGTGGACCCGAGGACCCGGTCTCTAGACCCAGTCTGGACCCAGTTGGTCCCAGACCGACAGCACACATAAACCAACGTGTCAGCTCGTACTCGTCCCACCAAATGACATCGGGTACAGACTGGGTCCAACTTATTTGTTATGCTAATTTCACGCAAGTACGAGCTGACACGTAGGTTTATGTGTGCTGTCGGCCAATCTGAACTGTGTGTATGTACCTATTTGCAACTACAAGAGTTAGTTTACTTGCACTAACTGTGGACTGTGGAGTGTTGATTTGTCAATATAATTTGCGAAACGACATTTTGCTAGTTGGCTCCGCTGGGTCCAAACTTGCCTTGCACGGGGTATAACTGGGTCCGTTTATGAGTTTTTTAGACTGGGTCGGGTCTGGGTCCTAAAAATATTAACTTTTGCCACCTCTACTGTGAAGCCTTATTGCTGTGGTAAGCTACCCTGGGTCCGCTTCTACTCCATCCGCAGTCCTATGACGCGGGTCAGCTGTGAGTCGATTCTGACCAGGCAATGGTGCTGGCCCGCCTCCAAATGTACAAACAAATCATGAAATGTGATGTCAATGTAAATGTGTATGTGACGAATACAAATGCGAAATAAATTAAACTTCGATAGCTAATATTAAGTTGTACTTGCCAAATAAATTAAAACGCAAAAGTAAAGTAAAGGTGTCTATGGTTCCCGTCCTTGCCTAACCCGGATTCACATAAGCTGGATTAACGTAAAAACGGTTGTTCCTGGTCAGATTGCCGGAGGTTAGATACCCTCCCTGGTGATCGTTTTTAGACCGACCGGGTGGATTAAGTACTAAGGAAGAAGAAAAATCCTGCAAAACACCTTCGCTGCCGCGGTTGCACTAGTTGGCTGTATTGACACACCGTCAATAAAGGCGAGATCTGACGCTTATTACCGTCAGACATGCTAAAAATGACTCTTATTGGATGGCGTGTATGCGAGTCCCCTTATCATGTTCCTTATCTCTGCGCCGCTAAGGCCTCACCTATTATTGGAAGGCGTACATGGTTCCATAAAGTAACTCATTGGGCAAATATTTGACTCAATTTTACCAAAACGACCCCAGACATGGAAAGACAGTACCTTTGGCATCACGGTTATGTATCGTCTGTTTAACGAACTGTTTTAAAATGTTTGAAATTGGTCCCGAATACCACCTATTCTCCAACATGCCACCATTTCAAAGCTGGCTCGCTGTATAAATGGTGACATAACAGCTCAAGTGTTGCCAGGCAAATTGCCAGGGTTGTGACAACTACTTGCTTACACGTGCTGGGGCCATAGACGGGGGGGGGGCCGTGGAGGCCATGGCCCCCCCACTTTTCAAGGCTGGGGGGGCAACAATGTTAACTCCCCCCCCCCACTTTGAACGATTTCTCCTCCTCCGGGAACCGATATTTGTTCGATATGAATGCTTTGAAGTTGTGAAAATAATT
>VOPJ01011702.1:29422-41765 GCA_014673585.1 Semibalanus balanoides
CCAGGGGGAGGCACCCACTGTATCCCGACCCGGGCCGCGCGGTTGTGGCCGGCCGCCTCTCAAGGGTGTTATTCAGTTCAGTGGAGGTATTGCGCGCAGTGTGTTGAGGGTTGTTAGAGCTGCATTCCCGGACCAGTATCTCGGAAACCACGAGTCGCACGGACATGGGACAGACTTTGACCTTAACTCCAGCGGAGTTGGATGGACGGTCTGTCACTACTGTCAGCGGAGTTGGTACTGTCAGCGGAGTTGGTACAGGTCTGTCATGGTGACCCGACTGCACGGGCCGGTCGAAATGAAGGACCGACTCGTTACGGTCGAATGTCGAGAAATGTGTAGAGAAATGATCGGCCCTGAGTATGCACGTGGAAAAATTATAAAAACATTTTTGATAAAAACTATACAGTTGGAAAGCGCAATCAAATCCATCCATTTCCCACCCAAAATGAATTAATTCTGACATACAGAAAGCTTTAAATGACAGGTTTAATAAAGATGCGTCCGACCCCTCCATGCATAACACACAGCCGGCGCGGGTGGGTCTATTTTTCGAAGATGGCGGCCGGCCGCAACCGCGCTCAGGAACCCTTGTCCCTTCCAGTTATATTTAGTTCAGTTATATTTAGTTTCGGACCCCAGTCAATGCCGGAACCTCGTGGACCCCACGGAGTCCACCTCGTGAAGGTGAGTCCATCCAGAATCCAATCACTCGGGAAATCGGTGACCTCCGACTGAACACTATCATCGACGTCTGTTTGTTAACACGACATCGACGTTTGTTGGACTGTCCTGAAAGCCGTCTCCCGAGACGCCATCTCCACCTGACAGCGGAGTGGCCTGGGGCTGGACGGTTGGCTTACAGGCTGCTTAATGGCTGACCCCGACCTGCACCGGCGACCGGTCAAATGAAGGACCGACTCGTTCGGTCGAATGTCGATGCCGTCCCAGTTCCAGGCGGCCACTGGAGCGGTTCGGAGCTGCCTACTTGCACCGGATCGGACGCCGACCGATGCACACAGTGCCTGTTATGGATATCTGCCTGTTCGGAAATCGCCGAAATATAATATAAATGACTTAAAAATGAGATATATCGTGCCAATTCGAACAGTCCAATATAGATAAATGAATTCCATCCTAAATTGTTTTTGTAATATCACGGGAAAACAATTTGTTTCCCGTTTGAACTTGGTCTATTGAACGCTTACGCGTTTTTTTCCGATTTAGCCTTGAGCCATTTAATCGCGAGATGCCGGGGGAAGGGGGCGAGGAGAGGCCTGGGGTTTGACTCCCCCATGAGACCCCTCCACTCGGAGGCAGGGGATTTGATCCGGGAGCCAATCCCCGGAACCGGCACCCCGGGAATCGAACCCGGGGCCGCTGCGTGATAGTCCGAGGACATACCACGGAGCTACCAGCTCCCCGCGCGGCGGCCTCCCGGCTGGCTGACACCACCTATGACGTCATCCGGACACCTGCGCAGAAGGATGCGCAGTGGGACGACGCTACCTGGTATCTATTGCCTTCATAGGCATAGGAACGGGGGGGGGCGAGGGGGCCATCCCCCACTTTTCAGGCTGGGGGGGGCCAGCAATGTTAACTGCCCCCACACACTTTTGAACGATTTCTCCTCCTCCGGGAACATAACCCATTGACGTAAAAACGGCAAATTGGGGCCTGATGATGATTGTGGCTTTAGGGCGCCGCAACAAAGTAGTTATATGGCGCCCATACCCCAAAGCCCATTTTTTAAAGGGACACTGCCACCTTCCAAAAAATATCAAATGTACGCCGTTTGTGGTGCATAATATGAAGTAATTGCTGCTGAACACGATTATGACATTTGTTTCTCACAAAGATTGTTCGATTTCATGAAAAATAAATATTTAGCAAAGAGAGACTACGACATCGGCTCACGGCCCCCATTCAAATACATTGGGGGCTGGCGAGTTTACAGGATTGCAAAATCCAAACTTGAATTCTATTATCTTATTAGACCAGTTGTGGTTGTTTTAAACTACTGAACATACATAATTTCAATGCCAAGCAGCCAAATGGCTATCTCAACTCAAATATTTAATGTTTAAGGGGCAGTGTCCTTTAAAGGGAAGTTAGTTCACCTTGAAAAAAAAACGTGAAAAGGCCTTCCCAGGGAAAAAGGAAATTGATGAAGAGAAGCAATAAATAAGTTATCATATTACAGTAAGTCCAAAGAAACCTTATTACGCGGTAAAAAGCAAATTAAAATGTCTTATATGGTGCAAATTCATATCTTTTTCCTCAAAGTAATGCGAAATCAGGCTGGCTGAGAAGCACTTCGACGTCCATCGATTTAAGTGAGGGGATTCGTGTCGATACAATGGTGGTACTTGCCCAAGTACCTACTTGTTGAAGATGCCGGAAAATACAAACGCTTTGAAAACCATCACGTACTTCCTTTAAGAGGTATTCGTTCACTATTATATTTCACTATGAAAGGTGTAGTGTCCGCACCGTCGTTCACTGTCCGTGCTCTTGGGAACGTCCGCTGGGATATGTGTCGACCAAGGTCATGCCAGTCTAACACTCACTGGCGTACCAGGTTCGCCGGTCCGGCTCTATCACTCAGCGGCGGACGCGCCGCGGCGGCCAAATCAAACAGCGGCCACCGCGCCTCGACGTACTTGGTACGAGGTGGGACACGATATTTCGTCAACGTTCGACCATACTCGCTCGATCTCCCTGCCACTAGAAGTGGGACAGTCAACGTTTGTACGCGAGCCTGGAACGTTCAGGCCAGCGCTGAACGCTACGGCATTACGCTACAGAACGTTGTTTAGAAACATGTTTTATAGAAGATTTAAACATTAAAAAATCACATGCATAAGCATTTGACCTGACAAAGTTCATTCTGCAAAAAAAAGAATCAGGTACTGAAACAGTATGGTTTTTCCAGCACTTACACTTTCCCCAAGTCTTACGTCATCTGTGCGTCATAATCATACGTCAACTCAGCCAAAAATCAGCCAAATCAGCGATTGGAGGTTACGGGTTAAACCCGGTCCCGATCTTTTAGGCTGAATTATTACATAATTAAGAGGTTCTTTGGAAAAGTGGAAAGCGTCACCAAGTTCATTTTTCGAGCATGCGCCACAACTTTGCTATCTACAACTCAAAACCCTATGTTAAAGGTGAACATTCCCTTTAAGTGGGAATTCCACAATATTAAGGTTCTCTACTTTTTTTAATGATTTTGGGTATTCTTATATCACTGATAATGGTTCCATATGAATGCCTTTAAAGTTGTCAGAATATTAAGTAATTTACAACTTCCCAATCATTGCCGTAGGAGCGGTGACTGGGGGCCATGATCCCCCACTTTTTGGCGAGGGGGGGGGCGGATAATTATAACTGGCCCCCTCACGTTTGAGCAAGCTATCAATCTCTTCTTTTGGTTTTAGATGAATAACTTGGAGTTGGGAGAATACTACGGCTACTAATACTACATTTCAGGACCTTGCCGCCTAGGGAAGGGGATAGGGGCCATATGCCCCACTTCTTAGCCTGGGGATCCAACAATAGAACCTCGCCTCCTCAGTTTTGAGCCATTTTACCCTTTTCGATAACTGATATTTGTTCGAGATTAACCCTTGCCCTAGGGGGACGTTTTTCACCTTCGCCCTACGGGGGGGGGGGCTGACAGCGGCGAGCACTAAAAGCTGAATAATTCGTAGCAGTTGACCGCCAGTGAGCCAGGGTACTTTTATGTCGCAAACAAATGTGTGTTCATGTATTTACTTATAAATGAACAAATAAATAGGTTACGAAACAAATTGTGAATCAACAAACTGTTATTATCTGCTTGCAACGTCAAAATTCACTGGCTTACTAGCGGTCCCTGGCGGCTAACTGCTGCGAATTATCCAGCTTTTAGTGCTCGCCCTGACAGCCACCCTGCTAACTTCAAAACCAAGCAACATAGAGCTACACGAAAACAAAACAGCATGTTGCCTGTCATGTGAGAAATATGATGGTATATCATTTTTGGATGCAGGTCAACAGGTGATCTTCCAGGTCAACATAAGATCGACCCACGTCCAAAATAGTGATTTGCCTCAGACCGTCCCGTAATATTTAAGTTTATGCAAATAAAATGATTGGGTTAGCGTTAGGTTGGTTGGTTCGTTGAATTAGCTAATCTGAACCATAAATCAATTTTTAGCTCTGGGCTAGTTAATAACCTCTTAAGGTCACGAAAATCGTCACCATAGAGGATTAATGCTATGGGCGATTAGGATTCGCAACCTCGACTCGATCACGGTCCAGATAATAGCGATCAGAAAAACCTTCAAAATTAGAAAATGATAAATGCAAATAAAAAGGCATGTTCCTAGACCAGTTTTGTCTAAAAAATATAAAAAATATATTGTTTGTATCTGGCAAAAAAATGTTTAAAAAATGACAAAAGTATTTTTCACTACTCAGTCAAAAATATAAATACTGCTTCTAAATTTTACTTGGATATTGTTTATAATCAGTTCTCAGTCTCTCACATATATTCCGTTTTTTAAACATCATTTAAAATTTCGATTTTGTAGTGATAAAAAACAGTTTTGACTCTTTGGTGGTCAAAAACACATAATTTTGGGTTTTCGAGATCACCATGTTAAAGAAAATATAATTTTATGTTATTTCCGCTTTTCTTTTGCAAATTTGCTGTACAACTCTATTTTCTATGCTTTTTTCAAATATTTATCGTTTTTTACAAACATTACGTCACTATTATCTCCAAAACAACTTAACTAATGTCAATTAATTTTAGACAGCATACGTATAATGGTTGTCAGCTCAGCTACTACAATTTCAGAAAGATGTGCTTTATGTGTAAAAAAGCTATTAAATAAAAACCTCATGGGGCCTGTCAGCCCCCCCCCCCGTAGGGCGAGGGTTAATATTTTACAGTTGAGAGAATAACGATTAATTCATAACCCTACAATGTCATAACGCATAAGCATACCTAAGAACCGGGGGTGGGATGGGGAGGCAAGGGCCCCGCGTTTTAGGTCGATGGAGCTAACAATGTTAACTGCACCCCACTTTTGAGCGGTTGCTCCCTCTTACATCGCTGATGTTGACTCGGCATGTGTGCCACTGCCATGATTACAGCTATGATTACACCTAAATTTCAACCGTCAATATCAAAGCTTAAAGAAGTATCAACTAGCAATTGGAACCAGGGGACGAAGGTCCCGTTTTTTAGACAGGGGCCAACGACAATAACCCCCTACTTTTGATTCAATATCCGTCCGCCAGAGTGAAGTCTCCCACCCCGCCGCGTAGCTCAATCGGGAGAGCGCTAGAATATATATCTCCCCCCCCCCCCACTTCCGTCAACGTGGATTTGAGTCGCTTAGGCGCTCAATATTTAGGTCCTGATAGGGTAGGCCTGTGGCAGATGGTCAGCTGTCCCGCATTCGTTAGGTCAACGATGCCACTTGCTATTCTGGAAATGTCGAATACAAAATTCCAGACTCATCATAAAACTTTGTTAAAGAAAAAGGGGGGGAACAAAAAGGTTTCAGGTTCAAAAAATATAGATATTGCTTTGATTTTGGTTTAGTTATTGTCCATACTTCGTTCTATGATATATGTATTTCAGCTGTGTTATATGTTTGAAAGCATAGATTTTGTGATTTTTTCTTTCCAAAAATCATTTAACATATTTAAAAACGAAATATTTAATGGAGAACCAAGTATAATGGACGATGCCAAAATATAATAACATAGCAATATTATATTTTTGATTAACGTAATCGTCCTTAATGTTTTTTTAACCGATAAGTGATTTTTTCCCGAAAACACTATTTTTTCCCCGAAAGAGTGCATTTTTAAGCTTGAATACCAACATAAAGTGAACGGTCCAAATCCACGGAGAAAAAAATGATGCCTTTTTGTCACAAAAAGATGCCCCCACGGAGGTCGGAGAGAGCCTGGATCCTCCAGTGGCTGCCCCCCCCCCACTTTTCAAAACGTTCCTACGCCTATGATTGCCTTGGCCTATACCATGTATTCATTTACGACAAATTATCAGTGTATTCTTTTGCATAATCAGTGAGTGTGAAACGGAGTTATTCGCTGACACCCATGACGCCAGGAAAGCAAGCAAGAGGAAGACGGATTTCGGACATCTGTAAGACTAGGTACGTCTGAATAATTTTCGCTGAGAATGTGCTGATAATAACTTTTATAGACGATTTAAGCATAAAAATCACGATAAATCCTCACAAAGTTTATTCTTGCAATCCAGGGAGTGAGGTACTGAAACAATATGTTCTTGTCCAGTCCAGCACTATGCGTTTCTGGGACATTCCACGACATTTCGACAATTTTAATTCCAAATTACACCCACATCTCTTACTTTTTGTTCAAAATTGGTGTATAGGGTTATCTTGGGTCCCGAATTCATGTGTGGAAATATTAGCTCGATCTGACCTCAGGTTATCGAGTTATAGCCTCGGGCATTTTGCAGGGTCACGTTGTAGGTGTTTTCGGAGGCCGAAAGACTGCATTTGACTTAACCAAATGTTAAAAATACTTGTATGGCTGATTTCACAATGACAACGATATTTTTGCATGACCTTGAATGAACCGTTGACCACGTGACCTTGTGACCTTTTTCGATACCCGTAGTGACGGCGTCGTACACTTTGATGTGTTAATTTTCGCCTCAAAATACTATCATGTGGCTTGCTAACAATGCAACAAATAAAAAAGGTGCCTTTTTCCTCTAATTTGCCATTCATTTTCCATCATATACCGTGCGGTTTTCGAATTACCCCCAAGGGGGAAGGGTAGCGGGCAAATATCTGCCAAACTATGGGACCGTTTGGACGGGTCTTCACCATTGATTCTGGCGTAGGTCTAAGACAGTGCACCGCCATATAATTGTAGTACACTTTGGTCAATCTGAGTGGACCAAATTGACCAACCACCCAAACCACCAAAAATCGTTACAGACGACATGAGCTCCAAAACTATTGGGACCGATTGGACGAGTATCTTAACCATTCCGGTCCAGCTGGTTCAAAACTAGGGCTGGAGAATCGGGGGGGGGGGGTGGTCCACGGTCATAAAATACTACGTAAAGCGGAAACGGAGCTTCAACACAGGGCCAATGGGAGGCACTTTGACATCTATGTCAAACTGCCTCCCATTGGCCCTGTGTTGAAGCTCTGTTTCCGTTTTACCTAGTATTTTATGACCGTGGACCCCCATAGGATCTCCAGCCCTGTTCAAAACGTTGTGGATTAGAGCTTTATCTACTTTGGTTTAATCTAAGTAGACAAAATTCGACCCCAAAAGTCAAAAATCGTTGCAGACGACGCCATTCTCAGGAACTATCAAACTGATTTGGACAAGATCTTCACCATTCGATCCGGCTTGATCCAAAACAGTGCCGTGTTGAGTGACCGAGTTTGGTTCAATTAAAGTGGACCAAATTGGACCGAAACCAACAAAACTGGTGGTATTGGTCCAATTTGGTCCACTTAAATTCGACCAAAAATGATTAAACTCAATACTTTGGACAATACTTTAATGCTTTGGACCAAGCTAGATGAAATGGTGAAGATCGTGTCCAAATCGGTCCCATAGTTTGGAGCATGACGTCATCTGCAACGATTTTTATTTATTTATTTCTCAATATCGCCGACGGGATGACCCATTGATGGACGAAGTCCAAGTTTAAAACAAAACACGATAAATACACATTGACCCAATCCCATGTTTAACAATACATTACCCTAAGAAAAATAAAGTGAGTACACGAAAAATATGAAACGCTGCATGAATTCTAAAAATAAACGCTAAACGAGTGAATGAAACGCTGCATGAATGCTAAAATAAACGCAAAACGAGTGATGTGTACAAACAATACGTTAAAAATAGATAACCACTGCAGGAGGGACTAGGAATGAATCACATCATTGATGCAATATATAAATAAAATTATATGAAATAGCTATAAGTATAATGTCTGCAGCGAACAGCTTTCACCTTACTGCGAAATGAGTAAAAACTGTCACTGAACATGTCGCCGTGGTAGGGAAGCTCACTAAGAATCGATTCAGTTGCCTAGGCACCCTCACGACATCCATTCTTAACAGTACTTCACCCTCGCGAATGGCACATTTCAACAAGTACTAGTTGCTGCCTGGTTGCACGACATGGTACGCTCCAATGAGAATGATCTGCAATAAAAAACGCTGACGAGATTCTACCCTTTAAAAACGTTACGGCATGAACATAACATCATGGCTGCGTCTTCTCGCGGATACAGAAGTGAGTTAAAACTGACTCAGCAGATCAGCATCATGACAGCCGATGATGAATGGACAGCGAAACAAGTTTGAGCGTTTGAGCCACATGTATAAATTTGTGCTCAATCCGGTTAACTCTGTTCAGTGTGCATGCAGCAGCTCCATTTCCATATCACACTGCAGTATCTCCAGGTTTGAACGTACATAAGCGTAGTAGACGCCAAACAGAGACACATTGAGATTGAGATGTCCTCCGGGGTGGCCTTCTGAAAGACCATCAACACCTAGTGCGCGGTTTGCTTAGTGGACTGTCTGATCGACGTGAGGCCCCAAATGTCAATTGATACCAAAATAACACCTAGATCGCGGAATTTTATCAACATGTTCACAGATCCGTGCCTCGATATAATTTGTTACCATGGCTTGTTCTTAGATCATTCGAAATGACTTGCATTTTGGATTGGGTTGAACTTTAGTTTTTCCATGTTTTTGCGACCACTGGTGAAGACGTTCCAGATTCTTCTTGCAAATTTTGACATCATTTTGACAAGTATTTTCCTGTACAGTTTTGGCTCATCTGCCATAAGGAGCACCCGAGAGGACATCCCAACTGACAGGTCGTTCACATACATAGCGAAGCACAAAGCAGAGATCACGCCCCCTTCCGGTGTGTCCGACGTAACCCGGCACCACTCCGAGCACTTGCCGTTTACTACAACGCGTTGTTTCCTGCTAGTGAGATATGTGAACCAATTTAAAGCCGACCTGATTACATGGTAATATTTTTTAGTTGTGAATTAAAAGAGATATGTGAATTCACGCTTTGAAACGCGGCTGAAAATCTGTATTAAATGCAAATCTGTTTGAAAATGCTCTTCGATGATTCCCATGCAGTGCCAGCAGTTGACGCCAGAGGTGCACACGATCTGCTGGATGAACCATGTGCTCAAGGCAAATGGCAGGTGTCACAGGCGCAGTAAACTAATATACGCAACCTTCTCGAGGACCTTGCCGAACAATGGAATCAGTGACACGGAACGGTAGCTACTTGGGTCTTTAACACTGCCCTTCTTGAATATAGGCACAACATTAGCTCTTTTCCAAAAAGTTCCGGAAATAATACCTTTGATTCCTATTGAACACTCACAGATCTTCGCTAAGGCACAGATAATGCGTCCGCTACACTCACGTATGATACGGGCACTTGATGCCGCACCGGACCGCACGCCTTTTTTACAGGAATACTTTCCAGAATATCTAACGAGATCTGACATTACATCTATGTTGGCCAGCGGCGATTAAATCATTAAGACGGACAGTCGGGAACAACATTTAACGCATTCACGGTAAATTTCGCTGCAAAGCCCTATGAAGAGCGATAGCCTCTGTCTTCCTGTCTTCTGTGGTTATCTACGCCAGCTACCAATCAGTGCTAACCAAACCCGATTTCCACTCTTAGCACTTTTCAAAAAAGAAACCAAAACCGCTTCGGGATTAGTTTTGAATTCATCAGTAAGTCCCAATCAGTATTCACTGTATTTTTTGTTGCTAAGTTCTTAAAGTCTCTCTCTTCTCGGAATACCTCCTCGCGTTTCTCCTCACACCGTTACGTTTCAATCTTTTGCGAAAGACGTCTCCTCTCACGCAACAAGTTCCGCAATCACGATCGAACCAGGAGGATAATTCCTATTTTAAATCTGAACGACAGGTATACAATCGCGAATAGCTGCAGGTTAAAAGTTCGTAAAATTATCCACAGTGCGTCTACGTGCATATCGTCCAGAAATATTGCCACGAACAGCACCCCTAACATTCGGCAATTCTCTCAAAGTCAGCCTGTTTTAGGTTAAAGCGATGCCTGGAGGTTAGAGTTACAGCAGATCGTAAATAATACAATAAACTACTTGTTGTGGTACAGACATCAAAGATAACCATCTTGTACATCGATGGTCAGTAACACATTGCCGGTAGATAATACAAGATCGAGTGTGTTATCGCCACGTGTGGAAGACCAAACATATGTTTTAAGGTCTTCTGACAGATCACAGGCGTCAACAAAGTCCAGCGCGCGCCGCGATGGACGTGAGTGTCGGCGTCGCCCCAGCCGAGGTCTGCTGTATCCAGCGAACGTCCGATGTTAAAGTCGCCCGGTCACCACAAGGCAACGATCCGGGTAGGCGTTGAACCACAGCTTGCAGCCATCTATCGTTCCGGGTTCAGTGTCCGTCGTTACTGAGGCATAGCATACACCCAACAGGAGTTAGGTGTGTGTGACCTCACCAGGCAGCAGTCCGTGTCGTTCCGCTCAGATCGTCCTGCGAACCGGCGATAAACACGAGCGGACAGCGCAGGCGACCCCTCCTCCATGGGTGGGTCTATCCCGTCGGAACCAGGAGTGATTCTTCAGTCCGACCTGCAGTTCGGCGTCCGCTATGTCTCGTGATAGCCACGTTTCGCTGATGGCAAAAACGTCGCACCGCTCCAGCTCGGGTGAGTGCGCTCGCAGCACGCCTAGCTTGTTTCGCAGACTGCGAGAATTCTGATGCACTATTGTCACATTGTTCGGTTGAGTGGTGGTGTAACGGTTGGACGTCTGTTGGAAGAGTCAGTTTGGTGGTAGCTGGGCCGGGATTGACTTCAATGTCGCCGCCGACAGTAGGAAACGACAAACACTGTATTGTTGCCAGGTAGAGTGCGTCGTACTTTATCCTCGATTGGAAGAAGTGTCCTCTGCGTTCGAATCTTATGTCCGAAACCTTAAGTGTTCGTAGTTTGCCTAGGTGGCAGATAAGTAGAGTTGGAGCAGCCAGTAAACCAATCGCAGATGTCACTCGATGCCGGTAGACACTCGACAGAGCTGCCGGGCTCGCCTGCTGTCGGCTGCTGCGGTCTGCACTCGATTCTGGCGGGTTCGGTGGGCAGATGACATGTGGGTTGATCTGCCCGGACGTCCGCGCCAGGCGGTCCTCGCAGCACTTGTGGCCCGGCAGCGCCATCTCTCGGTGTCATACCTCCCGCGGTCATCTCGGGTTTGTTCACTGGTATTTTGGATATGACAAAAATGTCCTGCGTCGCCGTCTGCAGTGGCGTATGTCGAGCCAGGACGCATCCCTCAGCGATGTTAAGGGTGGTCAGCGCCCACGCGGCGAGCAAGAAGAGTAGAGCGGCCTCCCGGGATCGAACTCGGTCCGTCTGTCTGGAAGTCAGACGAGCTTGCCATTCGGCCGCCGACCTCTGACGAAGTGTGCCGCTGTTCGCCCCACCATGCCTCAAAACACAAGTAGACGTTTTGAAGGCCTCAGCCGTCATGGCCGCCGAAGGGTACACCCTCATCCTCACTCCCGGCTCTAATGTCTATTTGCCGGTGAATATTTGAAATGGTGAAGATCGTGTCCAAATCGGTCCCATAGTTTGGAGCATGACGTCATCTGCAACGATTTTTAGCGTCTTTGGTCCCATTGGCCACTTTAGATTGAGACCAAATCGATAACACTGGACCACAAACGCTTTTTTTGGGAAACTCCAACGCCGGATCGAAAGGGTGAAGATTCGCACAAATCGGTACATTAGGCTCTGACATGAACGTCACTCTGCAACGTTTCTTTTGTCTATTTGGTCACTGGAAGTTGAATCAAGTTGATAAAACTGTCTACCAAAACGTTTAAACCAGTTGGATTCGAAGTGATAGATTAAGCCGAACGGGTACATTGGGTTCGGAGCATGATGTCCTCTGCAACTATTTTTGGTGGTTTGGGTGGTTTTGGTCCAATTTGGTCTACTTATATAAGACCAAAGACGATTAGACTCTTAGCGGCCCCTTTTGGACCAAGCCAGATCAAATGGTGAAGATTGTGACAAATTGGACCCATATATTCGGAACATGACGTCATCTGCAATGATTTTTGGTGGTTTTGGTCTGATTCGGTCTAATTAGATTCAATCAAAGTTGATAGAACTTCTTGAAGACACTGTTTTGGACCACACCAGATTGACTGAAGAAGACCCGTTGAAGTCGGTCCCATAGGTTCTGAGCATGACGCCGTCTGCAA
>VOPJ01011703.1:0-21124 GCA_014673585.1 Semibalanus balanoides
GTTCACATAAACCGGTTAACGTAATTTTTGCTTCCTGGCCAAAATTGCCAGATGTATCTAATTTCCTTCCCCAGGAACATGGCTTTAGGCCGCTCCGGGAAAAAAAAACGTAATGATGTGCTAGAATCGATTCGCTGACCATTGCATTGGGCGAGTCTATTATGGCGTCAACTGAGAGAGAGAGAGAGAGAGTCCGTTGAGCAGCCAATAGTGTGCCAGGCCACAGAATATTTCGGAATCATTCTGAATATTTTGAAAAGATTCAGTTGGTAGAGATCAACACTAACCTAAAAATTAATAATTATCTTGCTTGTTACCACGATACCGCAATTTTGTAACATATAATATTCTTATTAACATACCTATTACAAAATTCTGAGAATATTTCAAGACAAAAATCGCATGTAAATGTTGTGTGTTAGTTATGATCAATATACTAAACTTGCATACCAAAACATTTTAAAACATTTTTAGAAATATTCAAAATCTTTTCAGCACAATAGTCTATTGTAAAAACGGCTATTATGTGCAAAAAATATACGAAAGTAAGCAACATTTTTTATGGGGGATGATGTACACGTATAATTATATAATAGCAGACATTTCAACCTAACCTCGTATAAGGTCCAAGGTCAGGATCACATAACAATTAAAAGAATTCAAATAAAAAAGTTGTTTCTAGATTATTCGTCTCAGGAATATAACGATGTCATTATTGTTTGTATCTGGCGATAAAAACAAGAAACAACAAATTGCAACAACACCAAAACGTCATGTGTACTTATTATTTAAAGAAGCCATAAGTCAAACAAAAATTAATATATTTTTTAATTTAGTTTGTTCATCTTCCCAATTTGTTTTTCTTATATACCTATATATTCTTTTTATCTAATTTATTTTAATTTTCTGATGAAAAAAATGAAAACTTTTTCTTTACTTTCGGAGTCGAAAGCCAGAAAAAGGCATCATCCGATATATCCATTTTAACAAAAACTTATTTCACTTTTGTCGTTTCGTATTTGCCTTTTTCATAAAAAAACGAATATTTACAGTGCGCGGGTTAAGAAAAACGTAAATATTCGTTTTTGATGAAAAAGGCAAATACGAAACGACAAAAAGGAAATAAGTTTTTGTTAAAATGGATATATCGGATGATGCCTTTTTCTGGCTTTCGACTCCGAAAGTAAAGAGAAAAGTTTCATTTTTTCATCAGAAAATTAAAATAAATTAGATAAAAAAGGAATATATAGGTATATAAGAAAAACAAATCTGGGAGATGAACAAACTAAATTAAAAATATATTTATTTTTGTTTGACTTATGGCTTCTCAAATATAAGTAACTCATGACGTTTTGTTGTTGTTGCAATTTGTGTCTTGTTTTCATCGACCAGATACAAACAAATAATGACATCGTTATATTCCTGAGACCAAATTAATCTAGAAACATACTTTTTTATTTAAATTCTTTAATGTTATGTGACCTGACCTTGACCTTATACGAGGTTAGGTTGTGAAAATGTCTGCTATTATATAATTATACGTGTACAATCACCCATAAAACATATGTTGCATTACTTTCGTATATTTTTTGCACATAAAAGCCGTTTTTACAATTAGGACTATTGTGCTTGAAAAGATTTTGAATATTTCTAAATGTTTTAAAATGTTGGCTATGCAAGTTTTAGTATGTTGATCCCATAACCTTAACAACACAAACTTTACATGCGATTTGTCTTGAATAATTCCTCAGAATTTTGTACATAGGTATGTTAATAAGAATATTATATCCTTACAAATTGCGATATCGTTGGTAAACAAGCAAGATAATTATTAATTTTAGGTTTAGTGTTGATCTCTACCAACTGAATCTTTTTCAAAAAGATTTCAGAATGATCCGAAATATTCTGTGGCCTGCACACTATGGCTGCTCAACGACTCTCTCTCTCGTTGACGCCATGATAGACTGCCCAATTGGCAATGGTCAGTGAATCGATTCTGCACATCATCGTTTTTTTTTTTTTTTTTTTTTTTTTTTTACCCGGAGCGGCCTAAAGCTGTTCCGGGGGGAGAAATTACGATACAATCTGGCAATTGGCCAGGAGCAGGAAATTACGTTAAACCGGTTTATGTGAACCCGGAGCAAGTAAGGGAGAGAGGGCCTATTATTACGTTAAGTGTTTCGTTCAAAAGAAAAAGCAAATTCTATTTACGTTAAGTATTTCGTTCAAAGTAAAGTTCTAAGTTAAAACTCACTACATCTCATATATATTTCATACAGTAACAGTAATACAGTTTCATACAACTTGTGAAAAGGTGTCAGTTGTAGATGGAGCCGGAGTGCCATCATTGCGCAAAAGAGACGATTTGTCTCCCCGGCTCCGGCACCCCGGCAGACCTTGTTGTGGGGTGTAATAGCTGGGGAAAAAATCCTAAATAAAAAAAAACAGCGCCTATCGCAAAGGGGAAAAAACCTGCGCATAAAGCCAAAATTGCGCTAGGCAAAAAAACCCTATTATATATAATTAGCTAATCGTGTTTTGAGGAGAAAATCGAAGACAAGTTGTAGAAGTTCTGGATATTCGTCCCCGAGCGATTAGGGCAAATTGAAAGGAATGTTGTTTCGCTGAGTGAAATTGATAATTTGTTGACGTTTGTTGTTGTGCTTAGGGCAATCGATAAGAAAATGTTGCAAAGACCGACCTATGATCCATGACGCTGCCAGATTTAGTAACTAGTTGGTATGACGGTATGCTATATTGAATAAATGGACTCTAGACGCATATGTTCTTTAAAAACGGTCAATTTTTTATCATAAACTTTTTATGAGCTCGATTCATGTTGAATATACTATTGAACTATTTAATAGTGTTAATATCGTCTAAGTCAATAATTTGTTTTTTTGGAATATATCATATACTAAAACTTGCATACCGAAACAATTAAAAACATTCCACAACAAGATTCAGAATCTTTCCAACTCAATCCATCGCGAAAACCAATCCATCCATCCATCGCGCGAACCAATCCATCGCGAAAACGGCTAGTAACCATTCGTGACCTTACATCGGCTCCCCTCAATTTGCCTGGCAACACTTGAGCTGTGTCGTCACCATTTCTACAGCGAGCCGGTTTTAACATGTTGGCCTATGGGAAAACAGGTGGTACTCGGGTCGCAATTTCAAGCATTTCTAAAATAATTCGTTCAGATGATGGTACACAAATGTGATACCAAAGGCTTCTCTTTTCTTTCATCATTCATCATTTCAAAATCACTTCTCTCAGTAGTCTCTTTAAGAGTCCCGAAGTATACCCTGCTAACCAAGTTCCATATTTTGTTGACGCTTTTGTCCTCCTTTTGTTTACTTGATCAGTTGTTGTAAGCCCTATGAAACATGTTACGAACGATGTTGTATTTTGTGTCCTTGGGATGAGCTGATGAGTGAAGAATGATGCCCGAATTAGTTGGTTTGATATAAAGTTCTGTCTCTATTTTAGTGATGTTCTCGCTAGTCTCCACCGTCACCAAGGTATCTAGGAAAGAGACTCCTTGTCCATCTCTTCTATAGTCCATTGTAAAAGACAGGTTTGGGTGCTGACTGTTATGCTTCGGGACTCTTAAAGAGACTACTGAGAGAAGTACAGTGATTAAGGGCCAAGAGGGGGAGCGGAGAGAAGGGAAGAGGGATGAGGGGTGATGAGAGAGGTAGGGGAAGGGGAGAAAAGGGAAGGACAGCGGGAACAAAGGACGGTTTTCTAAAACTTTGCCTTATATAGATGAACAGCTCTTATGGAAAGTCAAACACATCATAAGAAAGTCCAAATATTACGAGTACGTATAGCTTCAAGGAACGATAACAAACTAAAAACAGCTCTTTGCATGTGAGGTCTTCAATTTGCAAGCCTAGTTGTCCAGGGGTTCGCAAGTGTCATTTATGCATGTCCGGATTCAAGGGGGATTGTACACAAAAGAACGTAGTGTATGAAATTTGCTGTAAACTATGTCAACAAAGGGGGGGAAAGGGAGATAGGGAAATTATGTAGGGTAATCCATGTGTCCTATCCGCTTGCGGTACAAAGAGCATAGAACGTGACGCCATCAACAAAACGGCACAAACACATCCCGTTCGGTGATCATTTTCTTAACGAGCACAACCAGGACGAAATTCGTAAAAACTCGGACTTACTTAGATCTCAAAATTGTGTACAAAGCTCAGGATCATCCAGCTAGAAAGATCGTATAGAGTATCATCATTAGGAATCGCGCACCAGCTTTAAATTCCCAGGGATCATCGTGGCCTATCATGCGTGTAGTTTTTTTAAACAATGTAATTGTTGGTATGTACTCGCATGAACGTTTGATATGTATGACGTGTTAATGTTATGATGAAGGATGTATCATGGTTGATGTGTAACACGGTTGATAATGTACGTTGCCGACGCGACTGGGATGACAAAAACTTCCGAAATTGTGAAGTTAGTTGGCATTTCTGTCACGAGATATATTTGAAATGCGGCAAAATTGAATTGGCAGGCGACGAGTGCGGTGCATATGTGATCATCGTATGTGATCATTGATCTCTTATTTTTATGTGATCATTGTATATTCATGTATGTAATTTTGAAAAAGGCCTGTGGCCGAAATATCTATAAACAAGTAATTTTTAAGGTTTCATTTTCATAAATATAAACGAGGAAAAGGTCAATGATTCCGATGGTATTGTTAAAGCAAACAACATTTGATTTAAACAATATTCTAACCCCGAACTTGTGCTGAGCCCGGCATGAGACCAGCAAGTCTGGTTCAGACAGAGACCCGGGCCTTCTGGGTCTGAAACTGACGTAATGCTAAGCAGGCGGGGCTTAATGTTAGCTATGCAAATTTCAGGACAACAGCGCGGGTGCCGGGCCCAAATTCAGGCCTGGCGGGCCTGAAGCTGTGTCTGAACTCAGGCTTGCCGGTCTCATGCCGTGGTCAGGACCTTGTTCGGAGATTTTTTTTTTTAATATCAAATTTCGTTTTAATTCAAATTAAATAATTGCCAAAACATTTATGAGTGATGGCAGTGTCGGCTCTTGCTTTTATAATGCATTTTTACATCCCAATTGACTATACAAAACCCAAATGTAAAGCATTATATTTATTGTTGACCGACTTATGGCTCTCTAAGTATAAATAGTAAAGCATGCATGGCATGAAGCAGACGGAGCGAGTTATTTCATTTGTGTCCGGTAACTGATGAGCATTGTTGTTTGATGCAATACTAAAAACAATACTTTACCTGCACCTTTCTGTGGCACTTTGTTGTTTTTATTCTGATTTCTCACCTGCGGAGGTGAATTCGAAGTCAAAGCACGTGATTATCCTGCACCGAATTCAGTTTTGTGTTATCTTTGGATGGTGAGAGTTTCTTCAGTTAGTTTAGGTTTAGGTTTAAGTTTTATGGACTGAAATTAGATTGATTCTTCTCAGGCGTCCATATCTTGATTAGAGTTCAGGCTTGATTGGCTGTTGGTCTTGATCTGGTAGCATTACATTTCAAGTAAGCTGTGAGAACTAGATGTTTCACTAAGAATGTGGACACTAAGCACTAAGCAGGAGCATGCATGCGTGCGAGGGGGCGTGCAAGTATGTTACTGCTAGGAGTTTTAGGCAAGTGTCAAACAAGGCTCACATCGTGATAGGCATAGACTAGTCACGTTAAGGTGAGGACTTTGTGGTCATGTGCAGGTCAAGTCTGTTTTTGAACATATTGGTCGTCGTAGCTTCCACTACTTTCTTGTGGTAGGCTGTTCCATGGGTTTGACCACCCTGTGGCAAAGGAACTGAAGTCTTGAGATGTGTCTTGAACTCCTCTTCCTCAATTTCAGATGGTGTCCTCTAGTCCTGTCCTGATCGGCCATTTCAAAGAACAGTGCCGGATCTACCCTCACTTTCCCAGTCAGAATTTTGAAGGTCTCAATCAAATCACCTCGATGCATTCTATCTTTGAAGCTGGGAAGTTTAAGCTTATTAAGGCGCTCAGAGTATGATAGGTTCTTTATACTTTTTACCAGTTTAGTTGCCCGACGCTGCACCTGTTCCAGGGACTTGATGTCTTGAACCATATAAGGTCCTACTGCCTGAATACAATATTCAAGATGGGGTCGGACATATGTGGTATATAATATATTAAAGTTTGCCAAATCGATCCTGTCAAACGTAGTTTTCAGAAGACAAAGAGCTGACATACCCTTGTTTGCAGCTTTCTGACAGTGTAGTGACGGTTTCAGTGTGTTGGAGACATGAACACCCAGGTCCTTCTCTAAACAAGTTTCTTCTATTTTCCTTTTGAGATTATCTTCACCTTCCATGTAGTAGTCTGCTTTTGGGTTGCTTGATCCTCAATGCATGACTTTGCATTTAGAGGGGTTGAATTTGAGGAGCCATTTGTTGGACCACTGCTCAAGTAAAATCAAGTCATTTTGGAGAGTTTGTAAATCTAGATTATCTTGCATGGTACGGAAAATCTTTGTATCATCTGCAAACATTTTGATGCTGCTCAACACAAGACTTGGAAGCTCGTTTATGTAAATAATGAAGAGCACTGGTCCCAATACTGATCCCTGAGGGACTCCACTGGTAACTAGACCCAAACTTGAGTGACCGGACCTGATCACCACCTGCTGTCTTCGTCCCTGAAGGAAAGCACTGATCCAGTTGAGAAGTTTACCTTGGATGCCATAACTATTCAGTTTTATTATAAGTCTTCTGTGAGGTACACTATCAAAAGCTTTCTGGAAGTCAAGATATATTATATGGAGTCCTAGCCCCTCGTCAGCAGTCTTTGTCCACTGTTCCAGTACCTCCAGCAGATTAAGTAGGCAAGACTTCTTAGCTGTAAAGCCATGTTGGTGCCTACTTAGCAAGTCTAGATGGGCTATCAATCTTTTTTGAATTATTCGTTCCATGACCTTGCACACTTGGCTGGTTAAACTTACTGGTCTATAATTTCCGGGTTTGGTTTTTGAGCCTTTTTTGTGAATTGGGACAACCCTCGCGTTCTCCCAGTCCTGCGGTATTACTCCCTCTTCAAGCGTTTTCCTAAACAGTCTCAGTAGAGGTAAGGACAACTGCATAGCACACATCTTCAGAACAATACTTGGTATTCCATCAGGCCCTGACGCTTTGTTTTCATTTAAATCCTCAAGTTCTTGCTTAACATCTTTGAGAGATATATTTATTTCCTTCAGAACTTTGTCTGTCTGCACTTGGTCTGGGAAGTGTGGTACTGGACCATCTCCTTCCTCTACAAATACCGACTTAAAAAAGCTCTGTAGAACTTCAGCAGCTTCACTATCAGATTCGGTAGGACGACTTTCACTTACAAGTGATTGAATGATAGGTTTCACTCTTTGTTGAGATCGTATATATTTGTACAACTTTTTAGGATCATTCTTAATATTTTTTACTAATATGCTCTCATAATTATGTCTCATTTCCCTAATCGTTCTTGAGGTTCTGTTCCTCTGGAGGGTGTATTTTTGGTAATCTTTCTGGGATTTTGTTTGACAGTACTTTTTCCACGTCTTGTGTTTCAGTTTAACTTATTTAGTAAGTTTACTATTCCACCATGGTGCGGCAGGTTTGTAGGATCTGTTAGTGTGTCTCGGCACATGTGCTGAAATATTGTTCTCTATAATGTTTGTAATGCCCTTCCACATGTCCTCAACTCCCAAGTTGTTCAGAAAGCTCCAATCTGTCGACTGCATATCTGCTATCATCTCCTCAAAGTTGGCTTTTGAGAAGTTTAATTTGCTTTTTATGCCTTTTCTCCTTGTCTTCTCTTCTGAGATTCTAAACTGAAAATCCCATGTAAGGACAGCATGATTGCTTTTACCAATTGGCTCTTCAACTTTGATCTCTTCTATCATGCTTGCATCATTTGTGAATATTAAGTCCAATCTGGATGGTTCCTGCCCTTCCCTAAAGCGTGTTGGGTGTTGCACATGCTGATAGAGATATAGGTCTTGTGTTAATTCCAGGAATCGGGATGCATCAGAATTCTCCGGTCCCTCGGCTACTCCATTTTCCCAATCTTTTCTGCCATAGTTGAAATCGCCCATAATCATTATGTTTCTTGTATGCACCTGCTGAGTTCTTCTGAGTAATTCATTTAGTTTGATATTTTGTTCATTAGTGCTTCTGGGGGTTCTGTAACAGATTCCAACTAGTAAGCTGTCCTGCTTAGAAAACTTGATTATACACCAGATAGCCTCTTCAAAATCATGTTCATTTAACTCCCTACATTCTACAACATTCAAACAATCTTTTACTAAAAGCATTACTCCTCCACCCACTTGATTTGCTGCCCTGCCTTTCCGGAGGGCTTGATGGTAGCCTTGCACTACATACTCTTCTTTTTCCCAAACTTCTGTGATGCCTATGATATCTGGCCTAACAATGTCAATTCTGCCTTGGAGTTCACTATGCTTGTTGCTTAAACAATTTGCATTTGTATAAAGACATTTTACTTGATTCATTCTGATCCTAAATTCTGAATTACCTTCTAGTTGACCACGGTCCGTCTTCCCTGACGATAACTGACCCCCGAAAGATACAGTATTTGTCTTTACCTTTGACAGCCAGCTCCTGGCGCAGTTTCCGCTGCTCTTCTCTCTCTCTTCTGGTGGGAGATCCTTTGTAATATAGATATTAGCTAATCCAGCCTCTTTCAGCCCAAATCTTTTTCTGTAGATCTGTTCTACCTGTTCTCTTCCTTGGAGCGTTACTAGAAGCAGCCGTGGCTTGGCGTCTGGTCCATCACCCCGTTTCCCTAATCTGACTACTCGCTCTGGTTTAATCATGGTATCCTCTCCAAGAGCTGACATCATGAAGAAAAATGATTTTTTATCATCTTTCTGTTCTTATAGTTCTGGATACTTGTGAAGACAGCTTTCATCGGAAATATATTAAGAAGCATGGCAAAGAAATGTTTTACTTTCTTCCTTCTTCTCTAGCTTCCTGGAGTTTTCTATCATCTTTAACTAACCATCCCACTCAGTGCGTGTTTTATAATTACTGTCTGGCGTGAAGTCTGCATTTATTCTTTTTCGCGAAGCACAATACTGAGCAGAATCACTCACTGGAAAGTGGCTGTACTACACTACCTTACCTTTTTCTTTTAAATGATACCACCTTTTCTAGTTTGTTCCGGAACTGCAGTTTGGTCATTCTACCTCACGGATCTCTAGTCTTGTTCATAGATTGGCTTACAGGGTGTCAATAATTCGATTATTCCATATTTTTTGCTATTCCACATCCTGTATATTATACTACTTTGCTGATGTTCGACTTTACGCTACATTATTCTTCTGCTTTGTTTATTACTGCTGGATGACATATCAACATGTTAAGCTGTTCTCTCCTCAACAGATTGGCTCCAATACTTATCCTTTTAGCTGCAACATGATAGCCATGGTTATATTCTTTCCAGCATTTTCACATTTACACTAGGGAGTGTGCTCTGTACTCACACGGATGCTGTGGTCAATCGATGCCAGTTAGTTGTTAGACATCTTAGTAATTTTGATTTAGATACAGTGACATTTCTGAAAGATTTAAGCCAATGTACCATTATTTCCAGAAAAGCGAACTTATAAGTTGATCTGAGATACTTGGCACCTTCGAAAGCTCAGGCCAATACATTCTGGCAGAATATTAATTATCAATAGTCCGCCAGAGAGCTTTTCGCCACGGCTAAGAAGGGCATATGCTACTTATACATAACTTACAACTCAGGAACAATAGCATATAGTTTATTGTGGTCCACGATTCCTGAAGGCCAGTGCGCCATGGGTATTTAAAGAGGTAAGACATGGTCATCTCACAGACTAACTTTTCTGCCTAATGGTATTTTTACGATCATTATCATCGAGTCGTTTTTTTTGAAAGTCGTCATTTTGTAACAATGAGACAATCTTAAAGCAATGCACCCCAAACATTGAAACAACTCACAGTAAAATTAAATTTTGCAAACTACAAAAGGGGCTCCAGACGACTGCAATTTTTTAATACAATGTTAACAATAATCATCACAATAGCAGTAGCTATTTTACCTTTGCTAATATAAATTTCATTTCTAATTTTGACATTTCCAAAAGTGAGTAAAGGCACATCTTTCTCTCTTTATTTAAGCTACCACTGCTCGTTCTTATCGGTTTTCACAAACGTGCTAGTCGGGTCCTCACAGACAGTAAGTCTGATACTAATTTGTTGCAATGTCTGTTGACTGCCTTCTGTTTTTGTATCCCCTTTGCACTCCCTAAGGCCACCAAAACCCACTGCACAATCTAAGGCCCGGAGCTTTTTAGTTGGTATTGCCTGCTTCCTGCATTGATCGAAACACGCCACACCAGCTTAGCTTCAAATCCCTCGAGGCAATCCGGTGGGTATTATTCTCCACTCAAATAGAATCATTAGTTGCAGGACAAGGGCACTGATATCCTTGGAAGAAAATTGCCGGTAACATTTTCGATTTATTTATTACAAATGCAATATCACTCGGCTTCACGCTCTCTCATCGTGGTCACACCAATTGTCTTCTTAAATAGCTTTATCCCACACACTACTATATCAGGTTTCCCATTTCCCAATTGCATAGGCTGCTCTCTTCTAAGTTAACATTTCTTCTCTAGGGCGTACTTTTAGTTTTGTCACCCACGGCCGGGAAATCGCTCTCTTTTTTGTCACACTCTTTTAATTTTGAACTTCTCATTTTGTCCTATCAGCCCTTAAATTGGGGACACTAACACCTTTCTGGGTGGCATTCCAGGACTTTTACATGGGCCTCTGCTCACAGATCATAGAGGACAAGAAAGGCATAGACAAGAAAGGAAGAGTCCTGTTTGTTATTTTTAGCCTTATTCTTTGCTTTCCTTACCACCTTCCACTTTCCATTTGCTTCTTCATCACTGCTGACAGAGTTGTTTGTGTCATCGCTAAATATTGAATTTTTGGGCATGGATCTTCCGATCGAAATTTGCACACCTCTTTCAGCCATGTTTGTGTTGATACTGTACTCTCCTATACAGAATCATTCACTGTTGACGATTATTTTAATTAATATGTTTTGATGCAGCCAATGTTCCAAGTTAGATATGCAGTTAGTGCACAAAAATAGACTTGAAAATCATCATAAGACTCAGAGGTTGACAATCACAAATCATCACCACAGAATCAAAGTTACCAAAGCAGTGGGCAAATACTTATTCTCACTCCTTGCCACAGTGGCCTCTTACTTATTACTATAAATTGATTATTTTTTATCAATTGTTCAACTTTAAATACTTAAATATATATAATTATTAATAATATATCGAGGAGCTGCAAAAGCTTGACCGCCTAACAACTCGTTGCCATGGCAACGTTAAAGTTAAGTTGTGTTAAATATTTTCACGTAGCCTATACCATGTGTTATTTTACGACCAAGTTACCAGTGTATACTTTGTGATAATCAGTGTAGTGAAACGGGAGTTATCCTTGAAACCAACGCATTCAATCAAGCAAGCAAGCAAGCAAGCAAGCAAGCAAGCAAGCAAGCAAGCAAGATGAAGCCGGATTTCGGCCCATCTGTAAGACTACGTTCGTATCGACCGCTTCGCGGTCTCACTCACTCCGTCTGAATTAACTCATGATATCATTTTTAAGTAGCGCTTTTTTGCTTCCAGTGACCAGATACAGACACGAAAATGTCACCGATGTATATCCTCGACAAAACTGGTCTTGACACTTTTTGCTTTTAATAATTAAAATGAAAATTAAATAAGTTAACAATATTGACCTTTCATGACTTGACATTGACCTGTGGACCATTATAGGATCAGGTTGTGTCCTATGGGTTGACTTATAAGGTCAGTATATATATATATATATATTATAGTAACGATTCTTACTCTATAACAATACGATTTAAGATTTGTACAGCGATATGGTAATTATATATGTAACGATATTAGCTATAACGATAACGGAATAACGATATGTTACTATTATGTAATATGTATGTAACGACCTTAAGATTTGTCAACGAACATGCTATTATATATGTAACGATATTACGCTATTACGATAACGATATGCTACTAAACGATAAACGATCAACAATATGTAAATATGAATGTACGATCTTTACGCTAAATGAAACATTAACGTTCAACACTGTTTGACAATGATGATTAATGCGATGTGTAACGATATGATGTGATTTTATATGAATGACCCTACGCTATATGATTATTATGATAGCGATGACAACTGGTTGGCAATGATGATTGTTAATTGAGTTAATGTTAAGTGTTTTAGTAACTTAGTAAGGACTACGGCAAAAACAACCCACGTGGTTTTTACCGAAGAAAAAGGTTCGAACTGCGACAGCTGATTATTTTATTGTCAATATATAATGGTTTGAGAATGGCCTATGTCCGAAAATTCACCAAATGTATTTTTTATTAATTATTTACTTTCTATCGAGGAAAAAGTATTTTAAGTACTGTACCTATAAAATAACTATCTACTTAATATGGATGGGCCGGACTTGGCATGGGCCTCATTATTATGAATTTGAATGGGTCTGGTCTGGGTCTGGGCATGGTAATCATGGGCTTTGGCTGGGCTGGGCTTGGGGTTTAGGCACCTATTGCAAACTATGCCATGTGGGGAACACGGGGAAAGACGAGGGAGAGAACATGACGTCAGGGACAGCACAACACCACAAGAGCTTGACGTCTTTATCCATTGAGCAAACAAAGAGCATATGAGCTACATAGTAGCGCACGTTACAGCAGTGGCTGAGTGTTGGCGTATATCACATTTCGAAAATATAACCATGTGTTATTTGGGTATGACCAATATGAAGGTGAGCTTATGTTACTTCTTTGCGACGAGTGCTTTGATTTGAAGAGGGCCAATATTGTGAAATAGGTTTAATTTGAAATAAGAGACTGTTTGTGGGGGGGGGGGGAACTTCCCATTCACATCGCAGAAAGTGCCTAAAAGGGGAGTGCAAGTAATTATACATGTCAGTGACGGGGCAGGAAAGATGGCTTTGATGCGGAAAAATGATAATTTTTGGGCCAGGAGATCTGCCCTATCATTTCCTGAAAAGCCACTACGCCCTGGTATCCATAGAAAGCGTAACCGTTATGTTAACCCTATTCCCTGCGGGGGCAGATTCTGCCCCCCGGTAGTTTTTTGCCCGCTGATTCTGAACCGTTGCGTCTATCGTCTTGAAACTTTCGGACTTTTCCTAAATATGAATGACGCATGTTCTGTGAAAATTTCGAAAAATCGGCCCAGCAGAGGCGGCTCCAGGGTCATGTTTTTGGGAGGTCGTTACGAATGCGGGTGTGCGACGCATACTTCCTTCGTAGCTTGCGTTGGAATACAAGCGTCATAAACTAAGTCGATGCTTTATACATCATACATAACTGGATTATACATATTTTGGGGCAGAGGCGAACTCAGTTACATAAAATGGGAGGCAATATTCTCCGTCAATTTAGGTCCAACTTCAAATAAGCAAGATGAAAAAGGCGTCCGACATTGGTGCCCCCAGTTTTACCTGAATCCGCCTATACAAAATGTGTCATTTAAACAATATTACAGCACAAAGCCCACAAGTGCAAGTTCCCACGTCCCCAAGACTAAGAAAAGCACATTTTTTCATCCATAATTCCTTCCCAATTTTATCCCTGATGTGCCCTAGATTTTCATTTTTGTACTTGTTCCAGTTTTTAACACATTGAATAACATGACTTGGAAGCTCAAAAAACGTTTTTTGCATGCAAAATCGGTCGAATCACCATGGCCACATGACCTTTCGAAAAACACCCGAATTTCGTATTTTTTCCCCTGGCCCTTTTATTTTTTAGGCAAAAAACAATTTCGGGGTACAGAAGAAAGATGTTCGTCACGACGAATCCAAATAGTGTTTGTCCCATCGAAATCGGTCCGAGCGGTTTCTCGATATCTCTGGGGGGGGGGGGAATCTTTGCCCCCCGCAGGTTAACGTAATTCTGGTCGCCCGCAGGGAATAGGGTTAAGGGGGAGAGAAGAGACAGTATAACGAATTTCAGCAACAATGGGATTGGATGTATTGTGGATTGCAGCAATTGCCTCTTATGCGGGTGAGGAGTTCGTGCAAATAATAAACTGTTGAATGTTTAGGGTGCGGATGCGGCTAAGGGCAGCATTTGTAATTCGTCTGAAAACACACTATGATAATCAGGAAGACGAAAATACATACATAAATAAGAAGTCGTGTAGGCAGCTCCCGTTCGTCCTTCTTGTCTGGAACCACTAGACCAAGAGCAACAGCACCCAAGTCAACTTATATTTCTGTCCCTAGATGGCGCTAGTAATATACGCCTGCAGTTATGCTGTACCGCATAGCTTTGAGTCAAGAGCTGCAGCCTGCGCAATGCGATGGGGAAGAGGGGTACTTTTGGCTCCAAAATACATAACGTCTTGGGAAAATTATGATAAATAATGGATATGAGAGCCACTCAATTTGTTTGCAATATTCAAAGTAAAATTATAGCCCGCAAAGAAGTGATTCAAAATAGTGCGGAGGCGATTCTATTTTTACGAATGATTGCCAATCATTGGAGGTGCTAAAGTCTTTTTGATCTAACGGGGTCAGTTTCGGGAACCAGACTTTGCAGGTGAAATCGGACAGCTTATCTACGATACACACGCAAAAACTCTATATGGCCCGCGAGATGACTCTCCTTTAACCGCGAGTCACTAGGGGGGGGGCTTTTTAGCCCCCCTGAAGAATATCTGGAATATCGCACGACATAATGCAACTATCAACGCCAACCTTTTAGTACCTGACCGGGCATCTTTTTCACATCCTTTGCACATTTTTTTTTTTTTAGATAAAGCTAAGTTAGTGACGTAACTACACACGATTTTTACACCAAAATCAGCTAAACTTTAGGAGACCGTACAAATGCCATGTAGTAGACAAAATTGAGTAAAAAAACGTGAGAAGATAGAAAATGTCAAGGGCTACAATATGGTGATCTCGGATTTGTAAAAAAGGTGATTTTTGACCCCTAAATTTTCAAAAAAGTACTTTTTTTGAAAAAATGGTAAAAAAATCACAACTTTTTAAGATATTAAAAAATATATATATGTTAAATAACTATACATATTCAACCACTATATCAAATTTCAAAATTATATCTGTATTTTTGACTGAGAGATGACATCTAAGGTATGGGTAATTCGTGACGTCAAATTTTGAAATATCATTTTTTTTGTCTTTTTTTGACCAGATACAGACAAATAAAGAACAACACTGTATTTCAGAGGCAAAACTGGTTAAAAAAATGAATTGATTTATTGTATTAGTCAATTTCAAATTTTGACCTTTCGTGACATCAATTTGACTTGACCTTTACTTCACGTACATGAAGTCAGGTGGTAAAATGAGATCTATGTCGATTTCCACACGTAAAATAGTATGTAAAACATGTGTTGCATGACTTTCGTATAGTTTTTGGGCATAGTGATCTTATGTGACCTTACCTTGACCTTGACATTTTGCAAAAATCCCTAATTAGCTCATTCTGGATGTGTGTCATACCTTTGAGAGCACTCTGGGTGGCCATGTTCGCAACCAAATGCTTTGAATGGAAAATATGGTCTATAAACTAGATGTTAACTAGAACGGCTAGGTTTTGACCTTTGACCTAACCTGTGACGTCACCACTGACCTCTAGGGCAACACAAATTATTTTTCATCGATGAACTTTCCTGGGCTATCGATTGCCGTTTGAGTCAGCTGAGCGCCTGAATATGGCGGCCGCCTGTGCTGTGACGCTCCAGTTTTTAGCGGATTTTGCCCGTTTCTGAGTACGGGTGAACCAAAAAAACTGGCGTGACACCTCTTTGGTGTATTAGAGTAGTCTCAACTGTGATAACCTGTAATTTGACTGTAACACACTGTATTGACTGTAACACACTTGGCCATAAAAGCCATTTTATGGAGGCTAAACGATATACATGATGATGATGATGATGATGATAAAGTGAAAGGCCCCGCTTCCTGTGGCGCCTCCCCTCGGCTCTGAGTGGACCTGCTCCAAATCATTTTTTCTTCCTGCCTCTCATTGTCGTGCGGAGACTGTCGCGGCATGCAAAATGGAGCGACTCGAAGTTGTCAGGCTTGTTTCCACGAGCCAGGGGCAGTCCGCGGTTGGTGCACGCGCAACGCTCCCTGTGCTCGGACAGTGGCGTCCATTCCACTGGCCTGAAATACAGAACGCACTCGTCACGTCGGTGGCGGCCATCTTCTTGGGTCCAGTCCGAACATGAGCAGCTCCCAAGCAGATTGGCGTCCAGTCGGCTCTCATCCAGGCGGCGGGAGGAGCCGCACTGAGGAGGTCAGCGCACTCTGCGAGGCGCGCCAGTGACGATGACTGGCTTGGTGATCACTGATGGTCTCGCTCAGGATGATGACGTCTGGAGCCGGATCTTGCTGGTCGGTGATGACATGGTCCAGCGCTGATGGTATTGGCAGTAGGTGGGTAGGCTCGTTCACCAGCTGGACCATGTTTAATTCGGTGACGATGCCCATGTAACGGCGCGTGTTGGGGGCGTCAGCATCCAGGGCGTTGAAGTATACGTCACCTAGCAGGAACACAGGCTTGTTGGTGCAGAGGGCGGCGCGCAGCTGGTCCTGTAGGCTGGCCCCCACTGTGCTGTCTGGCGGGCGGTAGACGACGTCCACCGTGGTCGGTCGGCCGCCGCGTCAACTGGCTGTAGCCTACAAAGACTCCTGAGGTCCGTCTCCTGGCGTGACTCATCAAACTAGGATATAGGGGAGAACGGGGCACGTTCTGTCACGGGGCACATTCTGTCAGCGGGGGTTTCTCGTGAACTATCCACCGCAGGTATATTGTTGTTTCGTAACATATGTTCCTTTGTGCTTGCAATGGCCCGCTACCATCAAAACAACAACATGCATGCGAACGGATTGGTCCAAATTGGAAAAATTTGTTTTCAACAGAAATCCAAACTTTTTGTAAGTGAACAATTTTTTGGCTAGTGGCCATTCAGATAATTGTATAGTGTCTTTGAATGCTGTCATGGGGCGACACGAATGTCCAGAATACTGTGCTGTGCGTTATTCTGCCCCATTCTCACAAGTTTTCGGTAACACACGAAAAAGTGTGACCTTTGTCGAGTGGGGCAGGTTCCGTCACGGAATCTGTTCATGATTCCCAGTCGTATCGCCTATAAACGACCAATGGCCAATGATTGGCCTGCTTATTAAAAGTCTATGGTAGCGGCACTACAAGCGTTAAAGAATCGGGTGGTGCGATGCAGTTTCACATATTCGTGCCTTACCGGCTGTTCACTGGGTATTTGTCTGTAAACGAAGTCACTGGGGGGGGGAGGGGGTTTTTTTAGCCCTCCCTTGTATCTTCGGAACCAATTACACTATCGCGCTGAATCAAACGGCCAGCGAGCGACATCTCCCATCTAAATTATGGGAGTCGTATCAACCTATATATCATAAGAATCATCATAAACCATAGATTCATTTGAGGTAACATTTTTTTAGAAAAAATGTAAAATCACGTTTTTATAATGTGGCCACTAAAAATTATGATGCTGTTCCTTGTCAGCATTGACTTAAATGTATAAACCTTCAATAGTCAAAAATATTGTAGATATACTTTTTCTATAAATATTTCATTGATAATTTTAAATTGGGGAAAACAATGGTCGCCAGCACGTATTTGATAACTTTGCACGTCAGTGTGTTAGAGAGCTTAACTGTACAGCATTATACTTGCCTCATCGAGCTGCATTTGATGATGCATAATATGCATCATCAAATGCAGCTCGACAAAAGAGGTGGTATACCTTTTTTGTCGCTGTTGGATCATATGCGTGGGGTATAAGGAAAATAAAAGACGTACGAGTACTAATAAATTGTTTACGATTTTGTTGGCAGGCCCTACGCTCGCATTGGAGACATACTGGAGATGAACCCGGCTGCCGTACGAAGTCTCATCCAACGGACACCAGTTCAACCGTCAACCTGCATCTACTCCAAAGCTGGACAGCTTCACCATTGGAGCTATACGGCGACACATCCACGCCAGATTCGCCGCAAAGGAGTATCCGACGGTGAAGAGCATCACTGACGGACTGCAGAGAGCTCAAATCGTGCCAGACAGCACCTCGGTTTCCACCATTTGGCGCGTGCTGCACCAGATGGGATTCCGCTACAGGACGTCCCAGCGGAAGAGGTACGTGAGGAAGGAGTCACTGGAAATCGTCTGTCGTCGCATCCGTGCACTCCGAGCCCTAGATGGTACCGAGCGAGGACGGTGCGGAAGGTGGGTGTATTTGGACGAACGTGGTTCACTACTACAGGAATGAGCCACGGCCGATGAGTGGGGCTAGTCAGAACAGTGATGCCCAGGAGGTCCTGTTGCACCTATGCGCGCCTATCTTCACTACAGTCGCCAAAGTCGCCTCCGGGGAGATGGGGAAGAAAGAGTATCATTAGCGTCGTCGCCGGCAGGCACTGTTAGAGTGGATTCGTACCAGGATCACGGTGATACCTTGCGCTTGTTGTCACACAAGGTAACCATCACGGCGTATTTCCCTGTAGATGCTAGGGTTATTGCTGGCGTCAGGCTCTGGTGAGCGAGGTAGTTATGAGACTTACCAACGAGGCGCAAGATTTGAACAGGGACCTATTCGATCCGCTGGCTGACCAGCGCCAAGTGCTCATCTTGGCCGGTTCAGTTGGAGACGCCGCATCATGTACTGGTCTGGGATAATGCACGTTACTCACGTGTATAGTCATGACACGGAGGAGTAGACTCGCGAGTCTGGGCACTTCGTGCAAGCCTATGTGAAAGGCCGGACATCGCCAAACCGTGGATTCTGACCAACATGAGGCGGTGATCATTGATGTCCACCTGGCGGGCCAACTCGATCCCGAGCGTACTCGCTATCAGGCCGAACACTCGCGTGAGCACTGCAGTATCGTGTGGGATTGAGCCATCATCCAGAGCTCGGGTCAGTGAGAGTGGTTGCGGCCTGTCCACCCGGTCCATCGCTGAGCTAGGAAGACGGCCTATAACCGAGCAAAGAGTGATGGACGGGGGGATGTAATGAAAAACCACCAGTGCGGTTCTCAACTTGCAGGGGCGCTTCACCTCGTCTATCGCGACCTGCATGGCGTGATGGCGGGAGACGGCTGCGGCTCGCCTCGGGACGGAGCCAGAGGAGCGCGCATTACTGGAGGAAGTTCTGGGCTTGCTGCGTCCGCGCGAGCCAGGACCTTCCGAAAACGACTACTGACGGTGCAACGACGAACAGTCCACGAAGCCATCCCCCCGGTCGTGGTCGACATCGACGATGAAAGCGACGAAGGATGAAGACGACTTGCATCTGTTAAGGATGACGATATGGAAGGAGCTCGAAGGATGATTGACTGATCATGTCGACGATGGCAAGTGATTGTGATTGAGTGTAATAACTATGACTATCAGGTTTGCCGAAACCGGGGTGAACAAGAGCGCCGTTTTATAGTACGTTTCTATATCTGCTTGTATCCTATAGAAGAGAGCATATCGTGGGTCAGCAGCCAATTGGCGAATATCGGCATTGGTATTTGGTTCAATCATTAAGTCCTGGCTGCGCATGGGAACGACATGTTCATCCTCTGTTAGCATGTGATAGGATTCTCCGTCAGATACTCCTTTGCGGCGAACCTGACATGGATGTGTTGGCGTATAGCTTCAATGGTGAAGCTGTCCATCTTGGAGTAGATGCAGGTTGAGAGGTTGACGGTTGAACTGGTGTCCGTTGGATGAGACTCCGTACGGTAGTCGGGGTCATCTACAGTATGTCTCCAATGCGAGTGTAGGGCCTGCCAAGATTAACGATGGAACTAATGTCCGTTTGAAAATACTCCGTACCGTCTTTTGCGTTACCTGTTATGCTACCCTATTGCTGTATGGGAAAGGTATTCGCAAATATATGAGAAATCTATGCGAACTTTATGTGACGGCAGTTACAGAAAACGTCAAACATCTTACATAGGTGTATAAAAGGAACGGATCTTACGTTCAATATCACACAAATGTAGTAATTATACACCTTTTTTAGCTTAATTTGGCACTCAGTAACGTTTTAAGAGCAAAAGGAATGAAACAAGGCGATTTTTTGTAGTCATCAAACAATGAATGGTGCAGATCCCGCAATGTTGTCGATATCCGTAATAAGCCTTAAAGGGAATAGTTCACCCTGAACAAACGCGAAAAAGCTTCAGAAATGGATGAAGAGAAGCAATAAATTAGAAGTATATATTTACTAGTAGAAGTCAAAGAAACCTATATTTACGCGGAAAAGACAAATAAACCAATTTCAACATATTTCGGTGGATTAATTGAGTCATATTTTTATGTAGACTTCGAAGTAATGCAAAAATCACGCATGGGCTGAGAAATGTTGCAGACGGCCAGACGTCATCGATATAGTGAGGGATCGTGTCGTATACATGGTGGTACTTGCCCAAGTACTTGTTGAAGATGCCGGAAATATTGTTTACATCTTTCTTCTCAAGTGACAGGTTAGCATGGCGCATGGCAGGTGCCACTTTAGGGATGTCAGAAAACGTTTTTCTGCTATAGCTGATAAATGGCTGGACTGTTCAGCTAATTTTTTTAGACCATTCTGCTGGCAATGACGCGCAAATCAAACTCTGGGTCACACTGCACGTGCCCACGTGCACACTTCTGTTCCGTATCGGGTTTCGACTTGCTCACTCGTCCTTTGCCGATTAGGGGTGCGAAATGCCCCCACGGGTGCATTTCGCACCCCACGTGGGTGCAATAAAAAAGAAATTAAGTTAGAGTGAGACCCATCCACCCTGAAAATTTGAAATCGCTGCTGCAAACTGTTTGGCCGTGAGAGCAAAGAACAAATTTCGTCTGGACAGACAGACAGACAGACAAACAAACAGGCCGGCCAGCACTTTTCCGAACGATGCCCCAGTGGAAATCTTCGAAACTCAGAAATGCTTCGCATTTCTTTTTTCTACGATTTTG
>VOPJ01011704.1:0-25672 GCA_014673585.1 Semibalanus balanoides
CGGCTATGATTGTGAAATTGTAAATTACTTTATATTTTGCCAACTTTAAAGGCATTCATATGGAACCATCATCAGTGATAAAAGAAGACAAAATCATTCAAAAGTAGAGAAACGTTAATATTGCTGGATTCCCAGCTTAAAAAGTGGGCTTTGACCGCCCCAATTCGCCGTTTTTACGTCAATGGGTTATGGTATTGCGGAGTTGTAAATTCATAATTATTTTCACAACTTCAAAGCATTCATATCGAACAAATATCGGTTCCCGGAGGAGGAAAACTCGTTCAAAAGTGGGGGGGGGCAGTTAACATTGCTGGCCCCCCAACCTGAAAAGTGTGGGGGGGGGGGCATGGCCCCCTCCCCCCCGTTCCTACGCCTATGGTTACAACTAAAACATTTTAAAACATTTTAAAATGTTTTAAAACATTTCGCGCAAAATAAGCCATAGTGCAAACGGCTATTGTTATCTTTCCTCGAGTACCAGACTCACCATGTTAACACCAAATAGTACCAAATCAGTCCGTATTGACGATGTGTGTATTCACTGATGTCCTTTGGGGGGGGGGAAGATATGTTGGCTCCACCCTTTTTTCGCTTGGGGGGGCATGGCCGGATTGCCCCCCTGGATCCGCCCCTGTACCAAGGTGCCGACAGCGGATTACCCGCCACGCTCTACCGTGCCCACGCCAGCAACCCTCTCCGCGCCAAATATTCGACGAAGCGCGCGACTTCACAGATCCCACGCACCGTAGCGCGAGCGTTTGCGGCGGGAGCGCCCAGCGCATAGCAACAGTCCAGCAGCTCGCAGAGAGTCCGGTACCGACTACTAGGAGACGTGGCACCGGTACTGGGTGCGCGGTGACTCTGATGTTGATTATTGTCGCTCTTGCTTTATGACATACGTAAGTCATGGAACCGACCCCGAGCATCAGACGGCCAGGGAAGAGAGCAGGCGAAAAATGACAATGCATGTTATCAACTAGCCAAGTGCGCTCATGTCAGAGAGTGTACTTGCACGGTGTGTGGCATTAGGCTCGCGCTTCCTCTGTCGCAGCTGCTCCTATTGGTCACGCTGCGTTAACCCCGCCTCCTCAATTAGCCAATCAGGTTTTGGGACTTATGAACTCTTAGGATTTATGAACTCTAGGACTTATGAACTCTGGNTCCCACGCACCGTAGCGCGAGCGTTTGCGGCGGGAGCGCCCAGCGCATAGCAACAGTCCAGCAGCTCGCAGAGAGTCCGGTACCGACTACTAGGAGACGTGGCACCGGTACTGGGTGCGCGGTGACTCTGATGTTGATTATTGTCGCTCTTGCTTTATGACATACGTAAGTCATGGAACCGACCCCGAGCATCAGACGGCCAGGGAAGAGAGCAGGCGAAAAATGACAATGCATGTTATCAACTAGCCAAGTGCGCTCATGTCAGAGAGTGTACTTGCACGGTGTGTGCGAGTGCGTGCCGGGCCTGGGGCCTCCTGTCAGCGCTGCTCCTATTGTCCACGCTGCGTTACCCGCCTCCTCAATTAGCCAATCAGGTTTTGGGACTTATGAACTCTTAGGACTTATGAACTCTAGGACTTATGAACTCTGGGACTTATGAGCTCTGGGACTTATGAACTTTGGTACTTATGAACGGTCTCCGTCGGAATGCTGCTAAAGTGTGGCATGCCATACAAATTAATTCGTAAACCTAGAGGAATACCATTCCACTACAAATTAACATCCGAGTTGACATTGTCTGTATATCGCGATCGAAACACAGGCTTAGCAGACGGCGGAGGCCGATGTATTGCTGGAGCGAGAGGTGGCCTCACCAGGAGCCAACATGGTGGAATAGAGCACACAGGCCATGCAATCCGATACCCTCAGTAGCAGTACAATGGCACGCTCTGGGAATGATACAGCTGCTCTTAGACCACCGAGAAAACGCCTGGATCAGGTAAGTTCCCGGGGCGGCACCCACCAGCGCCCCCGCACCGTGTTACATCCAACGCCGTGTTACATCCAACGCCGTGGTTAGATCAACCTAAACAATCAAACACCACATGACCTTTATCGGTTTTCTATAGCGGCACCCACCAGCGCCCCCGCACCGTGTTACATCCAACGCCGTGGTTAGATCAACCTAAACAATCAAACACCACATGACCTTTATCGGTTTTCTATAGGACAACACAATTATACAGAATGACGTTGCTTTATAATCGAGAAAAACAACCTTCGGTTGCGCTCAGTTCCTCGCTCATACTATTGCATTATAAATATGACACACACGTGGCTGTTCGAGATTAGTCGGGATGAAGTAAGCAGGTCAATTCAACAAGGCTTGAGCCTGAACCAGGATACGATTCCATACGACTTTATCGGTTATTTCTGACAGATACCAGACGTGATGCTTTCCGCATCCGACTGCTTTCCGGGCATATTAATCGCCCATTTCTCACTAACCGAGGTCAAGCATTCTTATCCTCGAATCTGTCAGATATTTTGTTCAACAAGCGTCAGAGGATCAACGTCAACAGTAAAACATCCACCAGGAAACTAGGAGCGTCTGGGTTTAAAAGCATCAATTTTTATGCCGCTTTTTCATGAACAAAAAGTTGTTCTGCTCTCTAGCAAATTACCAATATCCGACGACATGCCTTGGTCAGGATATTACCTGAAGCCTTTCTTCACTACTTGAGGTAAGAAACATAAATTTTAAAGTTTTTTTTTTTCCCCCATTCTGACTAAATCATATATTACAAAAAAACATTATACTACTAAATGAAGCCAATGCAAAATCGCTTCCCGGGTACACCTCGGCGCGTACCCGCTGCAGAGTACATTGCGACAAAGGTTCAGAGCGCTGTTGGAGAGATTCGCGAGCTGCGCAGTTAGACTCTGACACTAAGGCAGACGGATATTAGCCTGCTTTACACCGCCTACAATATAGT
This sequence comes from Semibalanus balanoides, assembly GCA_014673585.1. Taxonomy (NCBI): domain Eukaryota; kingdom Metazoa; phylum Arthropoda; class Thecostraca; order Balanomorpha; family Balanidae; genus Semibalanus; species Semibalanus balanoides. The sequence continues at coordinate 2,937 of VOPJ01011704.1, forward strand.
TCGCGGAAAATTCTTCCACGGAATTTCTTTCTACATTTCGGCCCCTTATTTCATCTGGGATGATAATTCCTTTGTCTACCTATTTTTAGAACATTGTGGCAAAATTACCTTCTTATTGTATTTTTCTGTTGTTGGTTATGTTACGCTGACCTGTGTATTTTACACTCAATCTGTGGTATTCACCTCTGAATTCTGTAGTATTTAACTTCAACTTAGGTTTTTCAGTAGCAACAGTGTTGCCAGATATGCTGGATTTTCACTTGTTGTGGTATGTTCCACCCCGAATCTGTTGTATTTCACCTCAAATCTGTTGTATTTCACCTCAATCTGTAGTATTTCACTCAAAAGTGTTTGCATTTTACCTCCAATTCTGGGGTATTTCACCTGATCTGTCGCTATTTAATTTAATTTGTGTTTTTTGTTTGTTTTGCAGTTGCAATAATGTTGACTAGGACTACAGAACCACTGCTCATCTTGTGGTATGTTTTAACGATGGTCAACATTTATTTTGTGGCGAAGTCAGTAGGTTAAAAAGTTCTAAGACCATTTTTCCTTGCACATGGGCACAGCGTAAGGGGGGACAAGGGAAGTCCCCCCCCCCCATTGGTCCGCAAGGACCAACTATGCACAGGCTTACACTAGTCGTTCAGCCCGGAGGGCTCCAAGGAAGACCAATTGAGTCGCTAGATAAGATCAGAGGGGCCCTATGGGCAGGTTTACCGTTCCTTGACGGTTTTTTGACCAGATCGGATGGGACCATGAACAGGGTCGAGGGCCCCTAGCCAGACTGCGCAATGGGCAGCTTCTCTCTCCAAACTACAAAGAGATAATATAAGGACTCTGGCAGAATAAACACGGCCGAAATCCCAGTGGTTTCAATTAGGGGGGGACTTTTCTCAGGATGACTGTAACCCCACCCCTCGCCCCCTGTTCATAGGTCTGGCGCCGCCCCTTCCTTTCTAGGCTGCCCCCTGCCTTTACACAAAATAAAACAAAACAAAAAATTGTGCTGTGAAGCACCATAACATTATATGTTTGACTAAGTGTTCTTGAAAATCATTAAGCTTGATCTTGATCAGGCATTTACTTAGTTTTGATTTGGAGGCAAAAACTTCTAAAGCGCCCACTGATTCAATGAATTATAATAGGACCGAAAACTATATACTAGAAATAGGACCTGCAGTCACCAGTTACACAGGTATAACTAGTTTTACACATAATACTCATTTTTACCACACTAGTACCAATAAATAGGTTAGATTTTTATATGCTACAAATTCCCACATAAATACCAGAGAATCAGGTGAATACCAAGACAATGCGCAAAACCACGCAAGAGGCGTTTTGTTTACCACAGGGAAAATTACCACCATTTCATCTCGTCGCATGGCGCAGCAACACGACACGCGAGAGACACGCGTAAGAAAGTAGATCGGAGAACAGTACCAAAATCTAGGGAAATTACCGCGGCCGAAATGTAGAAAGAAATTTCTGTGGTAAATTTCCACGATATATTAGTGGCAGTGTTAAACAGGCCTAATGCTAGGCTCACCAGGGTGTCAGATTACTAATTCAATCTTTTGGACTCGGCTCAGATGGCTCGATGCTGAATAAAAACAATTAAATGCACGCCTACTTGACATACAAGGCTAAGTTGCTCTGGAAATTCAATTGCTTTAGAAATGGAACAAAAAAGATGAAGTAAAAGACGTCCGAATGGTTTTCCTATATTTTTTGAAAGTTTTCAAATTTATATATGAAAACGAAGTCGAGAATGACATCTCTGAAAACTCATCATTTTAACGTTTCGCTCATGCAACGGTATCATACATATATCGACTGCAATTATATTTTGCCAACTGCCCGTTTCTACATTTGAATGTAGGTACCGTACGGATGAAGGTGCGTTTGATGAATGTCAGGAATTAGTATCAGCACATCATTTCAGCGGTTATTTACAATAGATATAACATTTTACCCAGAGCATGTCTTATCATCCCAAACTTTCCACCAGATCTTACAAACCATCTGTCTCAGCAGCAAGGCAGCCAATCGCAGCACTATTCCCTGGTTAATCGAGGCACTACGATCAGCCATGCAAACAGTAGACGACCCTGTGCCAGCTGCTCAGCCTGTCTAAGCCGTGGCCAATGTATAGGTGGACGTGGGTACGGCACATGCTGTGTACATGCCACGCCCTCGACGCCTATCTTCACACGTTAAGGGTCCTGGACCAACCAATACTGCCTTCTTAGCAGACTTGTGTCTGGATCCCGAAGTTGGATCTGGGATCATAGTGGATCCCTCAGCATAAAATGCATGCAGATCTTGGATCCCAGTGCATTCCTCTCACTGGCGGATCCAGCCGTCGGCTTTGGGGGGCTCTTTTTTTAGCAAAAAGGTACCCCCATTTTTTTCTCCTCGGATCTGGGCCGTTCACCTTATTTTGGTATCTGAGTTATACAAATTCATTTTTTAGAGGGAAAAAACATAAAACAGATTGCCGTAGCATATATGTTACGAAATGTAGGTACAAATATAGGAAATAATAACGTTTATTCTCTTACCATTTGCAAGGCGTTGCCGGCAATTTTCTAGTGGGTGGTTGGCTGCAAATGACGAGAAAAAAAATATGGCGTATTTAAGCTTTTGCAGCTTTCAACATAGATTTCATGTTATAATATGATACTTCTTTCTATGTTATATATAAAAGTATTCAGGCGCCACGAAGCGGCGCGATATTTTAACAGGTTGCCCTATAAAAGACCACAAGAAATATAAGCGGTTGGTTTCTGGCAGACACATATGGATTTATTATGTATAATAGGTACTTTTCTATGTTTAAAGTTATTTAGCGCCGCAAAGCGGCGCATAATTTTTACGCGGTTTGCCTGAAAAACCCAGGAAAGATAGCGACTTGGCATCTGGCAAACACTGATATGAAATTAATTTTGCCAAAATCTGTATATTGCGATTGCGAAACTTGCCGCGCGCCGGCCGAATTGTCGAGTTTTGACTGATTTCGACTGCAGCAAGGGCCAATTTTTACGAATTAAATTGTTATCTTTCCCCGCAAATGTAAACTCCCTACGTTTTCTATCAAGATTATGATTCACGCTCAGTACAGGAACACGTGGGGGGGGCAATACTTGTATTTAATGCCCCCAAATTCCTGTGGGGTGGGGATGGCCTGAATCCACCGTGTTTGGCGAACTCTTTACCCAAGCGTTGAAAGGGACCACAAAACGGATGAAACCCCACGTTAGAAAGATGGAGATGCCAGTCGATGGATGTATGGCATGGGTCATACATTTTTGGCAGCGAATTATCTAATGAAAATCAGAACATTGACACTAATTTGGAATAAGCCTTACTTAGCTTGGAATATTGTTTTAGGTTCCAAGACTACAAAGTCTTAAATAATTGCGCCGCGTTAGGGCGCAAAAAATTGAGTATTTGCCCTGAATCAGGGCTGTAAAAAACGGTTTTGGTGGCGCGCGGATCAATCTGGCCGAAACAAAAGTTGGCCCCCGTGACCCCGTGACCATGAGCGGGGGCCACTCTGTTCTGGCTTGGTCCCCCATCAGCCTCATGGTGGGAGGGCCATTCTCACTCGACCAGGGCCCCAGGGGCCCCTACACCTGTCCCAGGGCAAAAGGTTAACACACTTTTGTGAGAATGGCCTTTTCGGCCCCGAGCAAACTTTAAATGATATTTTCTGGCGCCCCACTTGTATCTATCATGATCGCCACTTCTTAACACCCTGCCCTTGATATGCATTCTCATCAATGCATCACATTGTGCCTATAATGCGTACCTCTAAAACATGTATTGTGCGTTTAAAAGTGTTGGTAAAAAAGTTGTTAAAACGAACTATTCAGCACAATCAATATAAAGGAAAGTAGCAACATAAAACAAGTGCGTGGAAACGCACGATGTAACCCCATATTATATATTCGTTATTTTAAATGGCGCCGCGAGCGGCGGAAAATTTTGCGTTTATTCCTGGACAAACTGCATTCTTCTGTTATTTGTAATATTGACCTGTTGTTGTTCCATTCGAACTTGTAGTATGAACGATGCAAGCCATTAAACATAGTACCGATCGTTTTGGTTGTTATGAGGTTTGATCGTTTTGGGGGTGGGGGGGCAAACAGGCCACTTAGGCCTTTGGGGGGGGGGGCATGGCCACTAAATGCCCCCCCTGGATCGCCAGGATCCCTCTTCGTAAAATGCATACAGATCTGGGATCCTCCTGGATCACCCGGTGTACAATGTTTTAGAATCTGAGATCTCAGAGGATCTATTTTAACCCACGCCCGGGTGGACCTCAAAGACAACTTCGCCATGGCGGGGGGAAAATGGCCCCTCTAACTCAAAAACGAAAAGGTATAGAAAGACGCAGAAAAAAAAACTTTGAAAGCTCTCGACATGGACATTCGAAGTTACAAAGACCATTTTAGCTCAGGTCATTATTGAGGTCGCCCGAGGTCATCAAAGGTCAGATTTCACAGTTTTTGGACTTCGCTTCGAACAACCCCATATATCTCGTGAACTATGATTTCTAGAAACAAAACAAAAACAAAAAACAATCGAAAGCTCATGAAAAATGCAAAATACAATTAGGCAGAGCACTCGATGTCCTCAAAATTGAGCTCAGATCAATAGTTTAGGCTCCAGAGGTCATCAAAGGCCAAAAATGCAGTTTTTGGTTAAACTTGTTTTCCTGAATAGCTTTTAATCTTTTGTTTGTTTATTGGGGTTTAAGGACGCGCCGACACCTTTGGTATTATAGCGAATTATACGAAGAATTATACGGTACAAAATATAATTTATTTTGAACCATCGCGTTTGTCCCGTCAAGGCGCTTTGAAACATATACTTAGTGAACTGGTAAGATCAATTTCAAAATTTGACCTCAGGTCAAGGTCAATTGGAGACCCAGGTAGGTCATGTTGCATATGGGGCGACGCGGCCAGACGAGACGAACACAGTGGTGCCATCCGCTCGTCTCTATCTTTATTCTATCAAGAGTTATTAGCAAATCATTCCTGATGACCTCAGGTGAGCTCAGATGACCACGTAGAGATCACTGGGCAACAATTGCACCTTGGTCATCCAAAATGAGCTAAAATAACATGATTATGCAAGAGTCAGCCTGATCCAATGCATATTTTCTGAATAGGAAGCATTTGTCTATTTTCCCGTTCACTTATAATGGGGAGGTCAGGAAATTGGCCTACCTTAGGTCACTGATGATAAAAATCCGAGATAAAACCATTGTAGGTATTATGATCTTATTGAAATAATGCAGAGTTTCAAATTATTTCGGACAACAACTGTGGCTTTGGCACCGACTCACAAAACAGTTTTGAAGGGCAATGTCACTTGACTGACGGGATGACCTGACCTGAGATGACCTGATAGTATTCTTTTTACTTATAGTGGTGGCAATGATGTTCAAACAGCTGCAAAAAAATGCGCGCGCGCGCCGCCGTTTTCCCGCTAATCCGGAAAAACCTTAGGGGGGGTCAAAATGACCCCCACCAGGGCGAGGGTTAAACGAGCCTCAGATATTGAAACCCAAGACTAAGAGGAATAACACAAGAGGAAATGCGTAGGCATAATAACCTAAATCCATATATGTTGGATTTGCCTAGATGCGTGATGTGTTATGGATACTGTTATGAAGCTATTTTACCTTTTTCTTATCGGGCAGATTCATTACACAGTTGTACTTTTACGAGGCATGTGATTAACATTTATGAGGCATATGCGTAGTACCTAGTAAGGTATGAAAAACAATATTGATTAATTACTGACCACAACACAATTCCACTAGCAACATAAAACACATCAATGGTGCTCGCTCTTATCCATGAAAAGAGTAATTACGCCCGATAAGCCCACGGTAAAAACAAAACGGGTCAGTATCTGGTGATGATGATGATGATTGGGGTTTAAGGGCGGGCCGACAACTAAGGTCACATGCCGCCCATGCCAAGGCTCTATAACAAGGTAGGCCATTTCGGCCAAAAAACAGGGTCTCAAGCCCTGATTGGTCGTGACGTCACGTGACGTCATGTGACGTCAGGTGATCACATGTTATGGTAGCCGGCATGGCCAGCGTGTTAAATCTAATTGGTATCACCCCCTCTAACTCGAAAACTAAAAAGGCCAGCGAGACGCAGAACACAGCGTTCGAAAGTTCTCTACAAGGCCATTCGAAGTCATTTGGACGTTTTTGGGCTCAGGTCAATATTGAGGTCACCAGAGGTCATCAAAGTTACGTTTCAAGTTTTTTTTCTTCAAAATATACAAATGCTTCCTTTTCAGAGAACATGCTTTGGATCCAGCCAATTATTTCATAATCATGTTGTTTTAGCTCATTTGTAATGACCCAGGTGAAATTATTGCTCAGTGACTTATGTAAGGTCGGCTGAGGTCATCTCAGGTCACCAGCACCTTTTTGCCAATAATTATTGGTAGAATAAAGATATGGACAAGGAAGTGACACCATTGTATTTGTCTCGACGAGTCACGTCGCCCCATATGCAGCATGACCTACCTGGGTCACCAAATGACCTTGACCTGAGGTCAAATTTGAAGTTGAACTAACCAGGTCACCATTAATATGTTGCTTCAAAGGGCCTTTACAAGAACAACACGGTTATGTTGAAATTACTGATATATGTCTAACCAATTAAAAGCTATTAATGACAAACGATTTGCCAAAAATATCCTCCTGACATTTGGTGACCTCTGGGCATAAGCCTTGAACATGAGCTTAACTATCAGAAGCAAAAGTCTATTATAATTTTCATGATCTTTCGATTGCCTTTTTCCGTTTGCTACTAGCTCTCATATTTCCCGAGATATTTGGGAGCTTCTAGATCGAAGTCTTTTACTTTGAAAATGTGATTTTTGATGACCTCTGGTGACCTCAATATTTGATCTGACCAAATAAGGCACAAGCAACTCTTGAATGATCTCCTTAGAGAGCTTTCGAACGCTGTTTTCCGCGTCTCTGATAGCCTTTTAGTTTTGAGTTAGAGGGGTGATACCAATGCGATTTAACACGCTGGCCATGCCGGCTACCAAAACCTGTGAGCACCTGACGTTACCTGACGTCACGACCAATCAGAGGCTGGTATTTGCTGGACCCTCGTTGGTAATGCTGAAGGTGCCGGAGTGAGCCCCCTGATCTGGGCAATGTTGCAGACCAGCGGTTAACGGGAAGCCACGCCAAAACAGGTAAATCGTCCGATATCATCAAATGAATTTGAACATCTTGCACACGTGACAATTGTAAGCTGGCATGGGAAATATCCATGTGATAGGGATTTAACAAATATATCATCAGGCTTATATATCAAAGACGTGAAGATTGGCGATGTGTCTTGCATTATAAAGGTTGATATGTCAGCACCACGAAATTGCAAACACGCCAAGCAGCGAGCCGTAGTACATTGGCGGTGTGAACTAGATTCGGCGACCGAACAGTGCTCGCCTTCACCTACGTACATCAACAGTAAGCACTAATTGCTGAATCAAGATACTACACCGAAAATGTATGTGTTGACAGGAACGTGCAAAGTTTAAATATTATTAAATATGGCCAGATACAAAAGCTGAGCCACGTACATTAAAGTGAAGGAATTAAATACCAGTAAAATGCCTTGGGGGCGATTTCCGAGCGAACGCGCTCTGGATTAAATATATCATGATCTTCTCCGTTTCGAATCCGCCGAAAGGATGCACGCCCTGAGCACTGCGTGATTCATCGTATAAATAAATGCATGATTCAAAATCCGTTAACTATGGAAGGCTTCGCCCAAGATAGCTAGACAAACGATTCGCCGGTACATATTATGCCGACGAGAACTATGCAAAGCCCAGGCTCCACTTATAACTTTGCACACCAAAGCCCAGGCTCAACTATGCGTGATCGTCCGGGAAATCACGGGCGTGTTCTGCATGTTGTCGGTTTTTGCGTGGCATCCATGCTTGCGACTCATGCGTGCTATCCGGCTTGTGCGTGTTGTCGGTATCGTTTTTGTTTACATGTTCAGATGTTGGCATGGCAACTGCACTATCAATTTTGTATTGTCATTTTGTATTAATTTTGTATTGTCATTTTGTATTAATTTTGTAGTGTCAATCATAAATTGTCATGCCAATTTCTATGTCCAAGATTAAAACAGCCCCAGGCATCAGTAGATCAGGACGAATTATGACCTAGACATTGGACATTCGCATACCCTTTGCAGTCCATCAATATTTAATAACCAAATGGCACATAGGTACCTGCTCTTCCATCCATCATCGATCTAGGTAGGTATCTGTCACAATTGAGTTACAGCTATGCAGTGATGTATATATAGCACCAACACAAGTGTGCCTCAGTGCGCAACTGACTGTCTTACGTCACAGGAACACGCAGATTAGCAAAAAAAGTTCAGAATTTGTAACTTTCAATCGGCACCGTTTCGTCCTGGACGTCCGTCTTTTCCTTGACTGAACATCCTGAGCGTCCGGCTTCTGCGTGACATTTCATCCGTCTTGTCCGTGTTCTCCTCGACTTAACATCCGGGACATGCGTAAAACGCCAGCGGAGTTCACCCTATGCATTTGCTATCAGCTGAACCTGCTCCGCGGTCCGATTTTAAGCAAAAACCGACTACACGCAAAACACGTCTGGAATCGCCTGGATAATCACGCATAGTGAAACATGGCCTAGTTAAATCATAACTTTCATGTGCACATGTTTGCTTAAAGTAAACCTGATTGATGAAGCTATCAATTGGTGAAAACCCAATCTTAACCCGCGCGGCGTAGGGGTCTCCAGCCGAACGCGCGGCGTAGGGGGGGTACAATTTTACCCCGTCGGTATCTTCGCGAAGCATATAACCTATGCAGCGAGAACGCGCAAAGGCGGCGATCGAAGTCTCAATGAAATGAATCGAATGCATTTACCCATAATTTTTTTCCAAGTTAGGTAAATGTCAGGTCACGGTCAGGTTTCATATGTAAAATTCGATTTTGTTAATTGAGTTAATGTTCATAACTTTCAATTATAATCCCTTGATTACCAAGTACTATGCAATGCACATTAAAGCATTCTCAAAGTGTGTTTAATTACATCTCCTGCATTTATTAGTTAAAAGTGAATTTGCATGCAAAGGTCAAGTCAAGATCAGGTCACTAAAAAGGTCAACTGTCACAAGAGGTCAACGAAAATCCTTGTGACACATGTTTTTAGAGTTATTTTAACGTAACAATCGATAGTCAACAGCATTTTTTACCCAACCTTGAACCTATAAAGGTCAAGATCAAGGTCATCTAGGTCAAACTGAGAAACTGCTAATATGAAAATTAAACAATTGATGTTGTTCTAGGTCAGTTTTTTGTCTGCATAAATACAAAAATGATATTTATATATCTGTATCAGGTCAAAAAATAATAAATAGAGTTATTTTGAAAAATACGTCATTAAGCTACTTATGCATAGGAAGAGCAATCACTCGCTGAAAAATGAAGATATTACTTTTGAAATTTTTGTTTGGGTATTTCTTAAACTTGGGTTCTTTATATATATTATATATATAATATTTATATAATATATTATTAATTATATATATATATTATATATATTATATATTCCGGTTTTTCGAGTACCTTTTTTAATTTCAAAAAAATGGGGGGTCAAAATCCCTAATTTTGGTTAAAATCCGAGAGTTGCCATTTTGAAGAAGGGATTAAATTTCCTTCTTATTATTTGCCGTTATGCCAAATTTGCATTTTCAGCTATGTTTTCTAACGAGTGCATCAACAATTGATCGTTATTCAACCAAAATGGCATGACATGACGATCATCTTTAATAATGTCGTCATTATCTCCAAAGCTTTGATTTTTTTTCCGATGAAATTTTCTAGGAAACGTCAAAATTGATGCGTGGATAAGTTACTGAAATTTTGACGTCGTTATCTGTTATAGTTTTTAAGTTATTGCGGAAATCCGGGAGGGGGGGTAATATTTACCCCCCCCCCCCTAGCGCCGCGCGGTTAATCGAGGCAGTGGTTGCAAACTTATTAGCTTCAAAAAAAGCGTCCGTACGGCCGTGTCGGGTAAAAGGCAAATTTGTCTAGTTAGTTGACGAGAAACCTCACGGGCACTTCGCGCCCGCTCGGTAATTACGCCATTCAATGACAGATACCCACCGGCTGGCATAATGTTTTCTGAATCGAATATCAGCCAACACCAATCACCGTGATGTGTATTTACGGAATCCGGTTTGGAACAACGTCGATGATCGGAACCGAATCAGCAGACATAATTGATTCCACAGAAATGGGTTAATTGTCAGATAGATACTCACCAATATGCACGTTTCACATCAACTGGTAGCGATGTAAACTAATACATTCGCTTTCCATTCGGAAGCAGACGAAAAGCGCGTTGACAATAATCACCGGCTCTCTACAACGATGTCTAATGGGGGACTAGAGAGCGATCACGCCGCCAAGTCAGCAGCGTGAGTGCTTCAACGACAAAACTTTTCCACTTAAGAGGCAGTCAAGCTCGCCCTGATAACACTATCATGACAGTCACATAGATATAAAATGTTTTATATTTGTACTCGCTAGTTGCAAAGGAAAACCGCAACCAGAAGCTTGTTTTACCGAGTTGAAGTTGCATGCCCCATGACTGTTTCGTCGAGATTGAGTGCGACATTTCGCTCCTAAATTGTAGTTATCGCATATTAGTCACAGACAGGCGTTCCAGGACTGCTTTGCAAACAAAAGAGATACTATCGTTCCGGCTAATGTGTCGGGGTCAGACCATGTGAGGTCAGGCAACATCTAACTCAATTATGTGACTTGTGAGCTAATTGAAACTCTAAAAGCAGTAGGTATGACCTGCGAATGCACTACTGCAATAGCGGGTTTTCCCACGATGAACGGTAGGAAACTTCGACGATTCCCAAGTCAGCAATTATTTACGTACAGTGCAGACCAAATGTTCTGTCCACTTTATCGACACCACCTCTGTCTCTGTCTCTGTCTGTCGGTGCAGCACGCAGTGGAATCCAATGCAATTACTATAGCCCTTGCCACCGGTATCAGGGGCGAGCGAGGGCATACATAGTGTAATTAGATTTCACTGCGTGCAGCACCGACAGACAGCACCGATGGACAATGTTGACATTGAGTTAAACGGGTGCGCTTAGGCAAGGCTTTTTAAGTATACTTCCTAAGCTAGCTTCCGAAACGGAAAAAAAGCCCCAGATAAATGGAGGGTGTATTCAAATAGTGCACTGAAAGGACTGCTACTAGCCGTTTTTATGAAGGATTTATCCGCTGGGCGCATCGACATCGTGTGGTATCAATGAAGTGGACAGAACATTTGGCCAGCACTGCACACAGCTGAAGCTTAAATTACCCACTATTTGTATCATTGTAGGCTGCAAAACGTCCCTGCCCCTCGTCCGACGGGTGGGAAGCCCATCCCACTGTGTCTCCACCTCTGCAAGACAGAATGTTCGACAGAGTCTGGGTTCAACCCCCGACACGGACCGGCTGTTGGGGCCTGACTGGATGAATCAAGACCGAAGACAGCGGCCGTTCATTGTAACATAAAGTCGAGGGTGTAAATGATCGTGGCGAATCTCTGCGTATGCGTAAAAATGATGAAACGCTCGTCTCCGAATTTCGTCAGTGAGCAATGAGCATGCATCATGCGATAGGACGGAAGAGGTCAGAGCCCACGCATCGAGCTGCGATTAGCGAATGAATCGGATTTCAGAGCAGTGGCGGCGCCACCATAGAGGCAGGGGTGGCAGACTACCACACCTGCCGTGACACTGCAGGGGTGGTAAAATTTAGGCCACCGTCAACATTTTACTTGTGCTGTTTTGTCAAAATTGTGAATTTTGGTCGCTGTGAAATAAAGAACAGTTCCCTTCGTCCACCAATGCAAATTTTAGCCAAGTTAGTCTACATTGCTATTCAAACTATACTTTCTAGTCATGACCATAAAAATCACCAATTTGACCGAAACTTTCGCTCTGTATCGGGTAATATATCTTGACTAATCTAACCGAGAGTACACCAATGCAACAGGTGTGCCAGCGCCACTGGGCGGGGCAGTCGACAGGACGGCGGCAACGGGCAGATCAGGGCCAAGCAGGGCAGGGCAGGACAAGGCGGAACAGGAACAGTGACAAGGCAGAGGTGGACACGACGGGCCAGAGGCAAGACAGGGCAGGGCGAGGCAGGGCAGGGGCCAGGGCAGGGCAGGGCAGGGCAGGGCAGGGCAGGGCAGGGCAGGGCAGGCAGGGCAAGGGCAGGGCCAGGGCAGGGCAGGGCAGGGCAGGGCAGGGCCGGGCAGGCAGGGCAAAAGGGCAGGGCAAGAGTCAGGGTCAGGTGCAGGGCCTTAGTGTGCATGGGCAGGCAGGGCAGGACAAGGCGGAACAGGGCGGAACAGGACAGTGTATCAGGATCAAGGAACAGGACAGTGACCAGGACAGGACAGGACAGGATCAGGAACAGGGACAAGGCAGGGCAGAGCAAGGCAAGTGCCAAAAGAACAGACGATGGCACAGGCAAGACGATGGTGGGGCAGGGCATCGCAGACGCGGTAATATTTTAAATACAAAAATCAATTTAAGTAAGCTTTGACCTGAGCACTTGCCGTGGTTTCGCAGTCGCGCCAAATCGCAAACTGCATGTGATTTTGGGGGGGGGGTGGATAGCCGCCCCTATAAGATATCGAAAATCAACGGTGGTAGCGAAATGAGCAAAAAAAGACGTTAGTAGCTTGAAACCGCTTCTATCGAAGTATGCTGGACTAACTTTTAAGGTTATAGGTCAGGCTAATATTTACAATCCAGTGGGCTTCAACTGGACCGAGACTTCAACTGGCTTCAACTGGACCTTCCCCCACACTTGGACGAGAAAGTGGGTCAAATCCAGGGACAAATTTTTATTTTGTGGATTTCGATGGTACTTCAAGCGATTTTCCCAGCTCAGCCCCACAAACTTCTCTGGAAAAGTTACGCCCCTGTGCGGATATGTCATGTTATAATCAACAATAAGAATACATGCGCAAAGATCGACAGAATCTTTACAGTCCAACAGAAGAATATATGTGCCGAACTGATGGAGGCTGATCACAAACTGCATAATTTTCCTTATGTAGTCCTATTATTGTCATGTTATTGAGAAGTACCTACCTCTCATATTATGCTGAACCACCTTTTACCACGAGGTGGTACTTTCCTAACAGGGTGTTATTTATAACAGCGGATACGCCAGTGTCACCCTCACCAGTCATCACGCGGTGTAATGAGATGTGCAATGTGCATATAGCAGCCAGACTCTAAGGAAACTGGACATAGTGCTGTACTGTGTCCGATTTCCTTAGAGTTGCGTGTGCGTATGCGTCTCTGTGTAGTCCGAATTTCGTTGTGGTCTGCCGTCGTCATGGTAACCATTCTAAGATGTGGGAAACCCGACACGATGGGCCAAATGACGTATTGCCTGTGCGCACGTGTGCACCCGTTTTTGTATCTCAGTACTCAGAAGCTACTTGCCCGATCGAGTTGAAATTCACCATAATTTCCTTCGCGCTCTCGCTCGTTGGTCGCCATTTTTTAAAAGGTTTAACTCGGCGCCTTACTGGTAAATAACATACAAATATGGCAAAATGTGGTGTGTTTTAAGCTTGTTTGGTACGAGGTTTGTATGTATTTTAACTTCCGGGACATTTTTCCCAGCAGAGGATACATGCGTGGTGCGTACCTACTACCAACTCATCAATTTCGCCACCTCTGTCAAAGAATCCGTGGCGCCGCCCCTGTTTGAGAGGCCGTACCGACGAATTGTTCCGAGTTAGCACATATTCCGATAGTCGATAACATTTGAGAGAAAAAATAGACATTCACCGATTAATCCTTAATTATCATAATACATTATTCAAGGTATATTCATTGCCACTTTATCCAATCACATTCTACATAGCCCTGCCACACGTATTTTCAAGCAAAATAATACAAGTTCGTCTCAACGTTTAAATGTCTCGCAATGAGGTTTTAACTTCCAAAGGTCATGTGAATCATCGATCAAACGAAATATATTTATTCCGTTCAATGAGCGCTCTCAAATGCTGTCTTGTCAGCGGTTTCGACTATTTATATTTGCTCAATAACACAGGATGCCCTAACAATTGTTTGCACTTCAGAGACGACACAAATGTTCAGATGAAGAGGGTTGATGTTCAACTTTTTTGACCAGCGAGTTCCTCTCAAGCACGCCGCAAGATACTAAAGGAAGTTTATATGTGTACCTGATTGTTGATTTGACTTCACCTGTAATTGGGCACATGTCTGTTGGTGATTACGGCGCTCGTTCGTCCTTACGTGGTATATGGAGAAAACAAAAACGAAATATGAGCGGACCGGACCGACCCGACCCGACCCGTGGCAACACTTTTGAGAAGCTAATATCTCTGTAGCTGCACTTCCGATTGACAAGAGATAAACAATTTGTAGCCCGTGTCATTTCCTATATATATAATTTTTTTCTTTCTTTATATATGTCCTTTGTACGGTCTTCTAAAGTTTAGCTGATTTTGGTGTCGAAATTGTGTGTAGTGACGTCACTAAATTCGCTATATCTCAACAATTTATCGCCGAATTTGCCGTATTTTTCACAGAAGACGTCACATTGATGTGAAAGAAGGTACCCGAAGTTTCACGGTGATAGCACTAATCGTTTTCGAGTTATTACGAAAATTCGTCAGGGAGCCCCCAGTCAAGGCCGGGTTAACTCGCCTGAGCGAGCTAGGCGTCATTTTAAGCCGGAGTCTTTCTCTTTGTACATATTGATTTCTCGAGATATTTGCTTAAATTCCTCGGGACAGTATTTTGGACCTATATGCAACGACACACCCTTTGTTATATTACTCCCACCGTGTAACACACCTCATTATCTAAAATCATTGAATAGCAAAGGAATTGAAGACAACATAATCGAAAGGCATGATTTTTAGTCATCACCACCAGTGATTCACTAAAATACACCTAAAAATAATTCGCCAATGCTATGCCCATGACTGACAGCCGGAGACGGAGTCGGCAAAATTGTACCGACTCCAACTCCGACTCCGGCTGAAATCACCGACTCTGGCCGATTCCAACTCCCGACTCTGCAGCCCAGTATACAGCCACATCACGGTGGCGCCACTCCCCACCACAACTTGGCGACATTGGGCACATCCATTCATACATTCAGCGCCAAGCATTGGTACACACCACGCTTGGAGGGGTGGCGCGGGGCATCACCACTCGGTCCGCTACGTCTGGTCGATACAACGCGCGTCAAATGCGGCCACCCCGCGGTGCAAACACGCTCTATACGTCGGCCGTGCTGGGGCGCAAGCGAAAACAGACTCGACAAACTGGCTGCAAAATCGACAACATTTGGAATTCCTGCTACGAAAAGTTGCTCCAGCGGCTGATTATTTGTCGCAAGTTTCCAGGATCGCACGTGCGAGGATTTTAATCGATGTATATCTAATGTGTGTAGTTTTTGCTGCATAAATTGCAAAGTTTCCGCGGTTGTGCGCAGGTTTTTGTCGTTATTTTCCCACTTGACGGTGTGTATAGCTTAGTGACGGTCACTACACACACACAGTGTTCCGACACCCAAACATGCAACCTTAGTCCCTTATATCAGAAGAGCTTAAAGGACAATATCTAGCTAGAAGAAAGAAAAAAAAAAGAAAAAAATGAATTAAAGCTTGACTTATACAATAAAGAGACATGCACTGAAACGCGGTCACTACAGCGACATAGTACTGCCTTGTCATCTGCGTTATGTACAAACGTGGGCAAACGACGTAGCAGGCACAAGGCCACAGATATGACTTGAGTAGCCTTAGAGGCGATCTGTGCACGACCAACGCGTGCCGCAGAGTGCAGCTTGGCGGTCGCGCAGACAAATGCGTGGATGATATACCCAAGTTCACGTGAACAGCACGTACAACGCTAGTGTCCGGAGCCCGCTGTCACCGGCACGATCTAGGTTGATAATTTCATATCCCGATACTCAGTCTGGACACTAGTAAGTACTCATTACTTCAAAGCAGGACACAGCACAGCTTCCGGTCAATACACCTGTGGACCCATCCACACTGACACTGCATACATGAGGTATCGGCAGCTCGCAAGAGCCGAGTCTCCACAATCTGGCCTGATTTGCTGACCGGCGGCGAGGCGGCGCCCGGTGGCCGCTCCAGCCTGTTGCAGCGAGGCGAGGGAGCACTCGAGGCACGCCCCCCAGGCGCCCACCGCCGAGCATTGTCGACATTGTGACAAATGTAAGACGGGTGTGCCGGTGCCTACCACCACTCCCGGCAAGCCGGTCACGTTACACACTCCATCTGGCGGTAAAAGCTACCGAGAACCGGTCAGAAACCAGCCGGATCGGCAGCGGCACCGATCCCGCCTTCAGACGAGACGAGTTACGACATCGACTCGTGACCTCCCCGGGTCACAGAGTACACTGAAGATGCGACTTCCGGACAGTCACAGAGCACACAGCGCCGGCTGCGGACACCGCTATCTACATGTGCTGAGGCCGCGAGCGCGACCGTCAGCGTCGCCAGCCAGCGCGATGTCTCAGTCGAGCTTCAAGCCTCAGCGAGCTTTAAGCCTCAGCGAGCTTGAAGCCTCAGTCGAGGTTTAAGCTTCAGCCGTCCGCACAACATCGCACGATCACTGACCGTTACCGGAAACAAATGACCCAGCTCGGACACGTTCCTGGAAGAGGTGCCGAGGCCGGCGGTATCAGCGTCTGCACGACAGTCTCGGAGCTGTGACAGCCAATAGGGCTGCGACAGCCAATGGAGCTGTGACAGCCAGTGAAGCTATGACAGCCAATGGAGCTGTGACAGCCAATGGAGCTGTGACAGCCAGCGGAGCTGTGACAGCCAGTGGAGCTGACAGCCAATAGGGCTGCGACAGCCAGTGGAGCTGTGACAGTCAGTGGAGCTGTGGCAACGCACACAGCTCCGACAGCCCGTGAAGCTTGTAACAGTTAACTGAGCTTCAAGCCTTCGAGCCCCGATAACCCGCGAAGCTGCAACAACTTCTGTAGCTTTGATAGCTCTCGGAGCCAAGACAGACCTCGGATCTGTGACAGCACGTACAGCTCCGACAGATCGATAATCTCTGCCCATCCTCCGAGCTTTGACAGCTCGCTGAGCTCCGACAGCCGCCGGCGGGGTCGGAAATGAGCCGTCACAGCGTAACATGGTCTGATGATCACCAGTGACTGGCAGCCTCGGACAGCGTCCGGCTGCGTCCGGCAGCGTCCGGCAGCGTCCAGCTGCCTCGGACAGCGTCCAGCTGGGTCCGGCTGCGTTCAGCAGCGTCTAGCAGCGTCCAGCTGCGTCCAGGAAGGCGTCCATACAAGCGGTCCAGAAGCGGGTCCATCATCGTTCCAGCCAGCCTCGGGCCAGCGCCGGCTGCGGTCCGGAGCGGTTGGTGTCAAATGCAGCCTCGGACACGCGTCCCAGCTAACCTCGGGCAGTCGTCCGGCTCGTTCCAGCAGCCTCCCGTCCTGCCGGTCAAGCCTCGGACAGCTCACCAAGAACTGTCCAATTCAGTCGTCTCAGCAACGCGTCCGGTCTGAGGGCGTCCAAAGCTGCCTCGGTTTTTGAAACAACAGGGTGCCGGCTTGTGCGTCCATGCTGCCATCGGACCAGGCGTCCGGCTGGGCGTCCAGACTGCCTCGGACAGCGGTCCCGTGTTCTGCGTCCAGCTGCCTCGGACAGCGTTCCGGCTGCGTCCAGCTTATGCCTCGGTCTAGTTCGGGCTGCCGTCCAATAGCAGCGTCCGGCAGCCTCGGGTTTACAGCGATCCTATCAGGGCCTCGGGCAGCGTCCGGCGTGCGGGTCCAGCAGGCGTCCCCGCAGCCTCGGACAGCGTCCATCAGCGTCCGGCTTGCGTCCAGCTGCCTCGGACAGGTCCGTGTCAGGCGACGCTGATGAGGCTATCACAGACGCTGTCCCGCCAGACCGGCTGCGCAATTACTCGGCCAACACGAGATCGAAAAGATCAAGGCCAACAGGCCAGAGTCCACCGAGCAGGACAGGCCGGACGAAGGGGCCTATCAATGGCAAACCTGAATCACAATTCAGACGGCACAATTCTCACACATTATCCAGGATCTACTCATATGTAGCTTAATTTTTGACATGAGGGACGCGTTTTCCGAAGCAAAGGGGGTCTTCCCAGTACTTTGCTCGATTTTGAACCACATCTTAAGAGAGACAGTGTAACTTGATGACCCAACATATGTGAGCACGGACTGAAGAACATGGTCTGGTTTAAAAAAAAGGAAAGAGAAGAAAAGAGAAAAAAAAAAAAAAAAAAAAAAAAAATGTTTCTTGTGAACATGAATTTAATTTGAAGAAATATTGGAATTTAAAATAAAATGAAGAAAGATAAATATGCAAGTTTCTCCTAATAATATATAAAAAAACAATCCCGCGAATTAACCCTGAAACTACCTTGCTTTGGACATTCCGGATCCACCTGTGCCAGCAGCTACATTGTGACATGCACCAGTGGTCAATATATATATAAAACAATCGCCCTGTTTGCAAGAGCAGCCTACATTTCCTCTGAGAGCGCTCTAACGCCCGATACCAAATGCACGCTGCGCCATAGGACCTTCGTAAATGCGTTGATCCGTTTTTACGACGTTGAGCCATCTTTGAAATGCAATACAAGTCCGTCCCTCAAAGAACGACGCAGCGATCAATGCGAATTACGCGACAATAAAGCTGCAACTTTAATGCAACTTTCCGCACCAAAAATACCAGCACCGCCAATCAACATGATCGGTGGTGCGGTTCGTCGCCATTGGAGTCTTCCGGCGACCACTGTTCCTCCGCAAGGACCATTCCACTGTCCGCGCCCCCATCCCCGCTTAAAACTAACCATTCCCCAGCCGTCCTTCAGCAGTGTGGGGCATGGTGAAACGGGCGGGGTGGGGGCGGCCCGTCATCCCTTGTGACCCGTCTCGTCGTGGCCCGGCACTCTGGCAGCGCACGAATGCCTTCAGTTTAAGTATGTGTCAGCGCCACAACGGTGACCTCCGCCATTGACCCGACACTGCCCTCCGGGCACGGCATACCGTAGCGGAAACATAACCTCGGCAGCGCGAAACTGCAGAGGAAGCACGCCGCAGGGCGCGATGGGTCGAGTCGGCATCACGTGCACGGATGTGGAGGGCGCGACCCGGGCCAAACGGTGGTGTGTGAAGTAGGTGCGGACGCCTTGGGATGGAAAGAGCACTACAGCAGCCGGGCCACCGCAAGGGCGGGCCGCTTATACTGAAGGGAACTAGCGCGTCACCAACTGGACATTGTCCGAGACATAGCATTAGTCCCAGAAGACTAGCATTCCTGTTATTGACCTAGAGGTAGAAAAGTTTCGACGGTTGCTCACAAAAGTTAGCGTTGTAGGAATAGAGTTGTAATGCAAAAGGAAGTAAGAACTATACTCTTGACGAGGTTTTGTTTTTTTAAGAACCTTTATCGAAAATGTGCTAGGGATTTTTGCGCTTCAGATCCACAAGCGAGGACGTTATTAAGCCCAGTCCGTGAGATTCGCCGCCGAGGCGGAGCCCCACCACTGGGCAGGACCGCATTCGTTCCGTTTAAGATTCTCTCGTTGCGGGGACAAAAGCTTGTCTTACCAAACGTATTTGACTGCCAAAGTACGGGTGACGAAGGACGGCCCGACTCGGCCACGGTGCAAAATGAATTATGATATTGATGTGCCAATAACTATTATTTCCAGATTGTAGGATTCAGTGACAGTTAAGGGCGCGCCGAAGTGGCGAGGGGCGGCGCTCTGGCGGCCATTTATGGCGTTATTTAGAGACGTTCCACTGGCGGAGTCCGCCTCGTTTTAGGAGGGTCGTGGCCCTGGTAAGCCTCGATCAGCACCGCCCAAGTCAGGATCGGTCAAAATGAGCTCTCTGGGGGGGCAGGTACGGCGGGGTGCAGTACTGGATCAGAAATGGGCTGGCTCCGACTCACGGACCCGGGGCTGCGCGGGGCTCGCTCAGCCCAGACGGGCTGCACCACAGAAGAACTATACCACGGCACAGAGACTCAGACCTCAGAAGAGCTGCACCATGGACTCAGACCACAGAAGAGCTGCACCACGGACTCAGACCTCAGAAGAGCTGCACCATGGACTCAGACCACAGAAGAGCTGCACCATGGACTCAGACCTCAAAAGAGCTGCACCATGAACTCAGACCTCAGAAGAGCTGCACCATGGACTCAGACCACAGAAGAGCTGCACCATGGACTCAGACCTCAGAAGAGCTGCACCACGGACTCAGACAACAGAAGAGCTGCACCACGGACTCAGAAAACAGAAAAGCTGCACCACGGACTCAGACCACAGCAGAGCTGCACCACGGACTCAGACCACAGAAGAGCTGCACCACGGACTTCAGCCAAGAAAAGCTGCAACAGGCTCAGACCACAGCAGAGCTGCACCACGGACTCAGACCACAGAAGAGCTGCACCACGGACTCAGACCACAGCAGAGCTGCACTCCGAAAAGGTCCTCCGGCCGGACGACGCCTTTATGGTGTGTAATGGCCTACTAATGGAATAACGGCGACACGGCGACAGACGGCCGCGGAGACGTTCCACTGTTCTGTCGACGCCAGCGCCTTTGTTCATTGACCAGACAGCGGTTGCCAAGGGACGTGTTGCCGTTTCCAGACACGTTCGAAGTTGGAAAGGCGTCTTTGTGAATGGGTCAATGGAGGCACATCAATAAGACAGATAGCAGGGCTCACAAAAGTGATCGCAATAAAACAAAACATCCGAAATCATGATACAAAATCCATGATCAAAAGACCTCACTACATGGCCAAAACATAATCGGGATACCTAGAATTCTGCGAGTAGAGTTCGATAGAGATGACAGATCTTCACGATCATTTAAAGAATAAAATCCAGGGTTCAAATAATCCCTAAAAAATACATTCTAAAAAATAATTATCCCATTGCATTCCAGCTACATCATATGGAATGCAATCATAAGAATCAAGGATCAAGAAACTCAAAAGCCCCGAGGCTCTCAGCTTACATATCCGATCACAGAGCAAAACTGATTATAGAACAAGCAATTGAGCTGCTGCGCACCGAAACGCCTAGGCTCAGAAATAATGCACCTAGGCAACAGCACTAACACATATTCCTCTCCATTTAATCAACTCATTTCAATACCAATAATAACATTGATATAACATAAATATGCATTTATCTATATGCACTTCACTCTTTCATTGATTTGTAACGTCCCACATCATTTGTCGTGGGCAAAAAGATCAACAGACCATTGATGTGCATAGCAGTCCTGTATCGTGCCTCTGAACGCCCTCAGCCCTATCTACAATGCCACCTATGTGGACACAGACGATGAACAAACACCAGCCACGTCCCTTACTGGCAACGATTGACCGGCCGCGCGTTGTGGCGCTGACTGGATGGACGAGTGTGAGGGATGTGAGGTTCTATGTGTTGACGTGGGTGAGGGATATGATGATGATGATGATGATGATTTGGGCTTAAGGGCGCCTCAACTCAATGGTTATGTGGCGCCCATGGTGAGGGATATGAGGTTCTATGTGTTGACGTGTGTGAGGGATGTGAGGTTCAGTGCGTTGACGTGTGTGAAGGATGTGAGGTTCTGTGTGTTGACGTGTGTGAGGGATGTGAGGTTCTGTGTGTTGACGTGTGTGAGGGATGTGTGTTCTGTGGTTGACGAGCTGTGAAGGGAATTGAGGTTCTGTGTGTTGACGTGTGGTGAGGTATTGTGAGGTTCTGTGTGTTGACGTGGGTGAGGGATGTGAGGTTCTGTGTGTTGACGTGTGTGAGGGATGTGATGTTCTGTATGTTGACGTGGGTGAAGGATGTGAGGTTCGGTGTGTTGACGTGTGTGAGGGATGTGAGGTTCTGTGTGTTGACGTGGCTCAGGGATATGAGGTTCAGTGTGTTGACGTGTGTGAGGGATGTGATGTTCAGTGTGTTGACGTGGGTGAGGGATGTGATGTTCAGTGTATTGACGTGTGTGAGGGATGTGAGGTTCAGTGTGTTGACGTGTGTGAGGGATATGAGGTTCAGTGTGTTGACGTGTGTGAGGGATGTGATGTTCAGTGTATTGACGTGTGTGAGGGATGTGAGGTTCAGTGTGTTTGACGTGGGTGAGGTAATGTGTTGACGTCCTGTGAGGGATGTGAGGTTCAGTGTGGTTGAGTCTGTGAGGGATATGATGTTCAGTGTGTTGCGTGTGTGAGGGATGTGAGGTTCGTGTGTTGACGTGTTGTGAGGATGTTGAGGTTCAGTGTGTTGACGTGTGTAAGGT
Organism: Semibalanus balanoides; assembly: GCA_014673585.1. NCBI lineage: Eukaryota > Metazoa > Arthropoda > Thecostraca > Balanomorpha > Balanidae > Semibalanus > Semibalanus balanoides. Next base: position 25,403 of record VOPJ01011704.1, read on the forward strand.
ATGAGGTTCAGTGTGTTGACGTGTGTAAGGGATATGAGGTTCAGTGTGTTGGACTGTGTTTGTTGTGAGGATGTGAGGTTCTGTGTGTTGACGTGTGTGAGGGATGTGAGGTTCAGTGTGTTGACGTGGGTGAGGTATGCGTTGACGTCTGTGAGGGATGTGAGGTTCTGTGTGGTGACGTCTGTGAGGGATATGATGTTCAGTGTGTTGACGTGTGTGAGGGATGTGAGGTTCTGTGTGTTGACGTGTGTGAGGGATGTGAGGTTCAGT